>CAUPSL010000486.1:0-92535 GCA_963514005.1 Raja brachyura
ATTTGGTTTGCAAAGTGAGAATGACTGTTGTGAATGTTCTGGATAGATGAGCCAGGAGGCTCGCTGGAGTCGGGGGGGGCGGGGGGGGTGGTGAAATTGGAGAAGTGATGGTAGTTTACACCCCAGCTGTATGAACATTGACTTCTCCAATTTCAGGTAGTCCTTGCTTTCTCCCTCTTTCCATTCCCTTTCCCAGCTCTCCCACAGCGTACTGTCTCCGCCTCTTCCTTTCTTCTTCCCGCCCCCTCCACCACATCAGTCTGAAGAATGGTCTTGACCCGAAACGTCGCCTATTCCTTCGCTCCCTAGATGCTGCCTCACCCGCTGCGTTTCCCCAGCATTTTTGTCTACCTTCGATTTTTCCAGCATCTGCAGTTCTTTCTTGTTCTTAAACATTACTAAAACTCTCATCTTGTTTGTTTGGATGTCGGCGTGAGTGATTGAGTAAGATCCTGAAATTACGCCAAAACGGTACACGATAATGCTACATTTTTTCCACCAATTGTCCTGAGGTGTGTTTTCAACGAGTTTCGTTCAAATTGATGTTATATTTTACATATTATTTACATTTTTAACTTTACAAAATCCACTTTGAGAAAAGTTTCTTCCATCTGCACACTGGCAGTTCCAGCTATGATGTCACAATGGGATCCAAATCCTTGCTGGCCCTCCCCACAACAATGTTGCAATCACAGAACACTGAGTCCTGCCAGCTTTAAAAACAGGGAGGCTGAAAAGGAGGGGGAGGGAGTGCTGGGGGAGGCAGAGGAAGTGCAATTGGATTCTTTTTTAAAGTCCTGGCAAGTGCAATTGGCAGGCTGAAGAGGAGGGGAAGGGAATGCTGGGGGATAAGGGGAAATGAGCCACCCCTGCGCAGTTGGGGGCTATGGGCACCTGGTCTAGTGCTCTATAAAAAGAAACTGAAAAGTTAACAAAAATGTGACCAGATGGAAGTTACTCTGTAATCATTAAGACAACAAAAGCAAAACTCTTTAAGACCGTGTAAAGTAAGGACAGTCTGCAAGAATCAGAAGATGGCAAATATTGTTCAAAAAAAGTGTGAAACACAAAATCATGTAAATTATGGGCCGGTTAGTAAGGCAGCTGTAGCACAGACAATATTTGATATCAAGCAAGATTCTAACAGTATTGGGCCAACAGTGATAATAATCTACATACATTTAGTAATAGATCACACCATTAATCTGCTCAAATTGATGTGAAAAATTGGCAGAATAGGACTAACTGGATAGCTCGCTCAAAGTAATTCTGAGATAAAATATAACAGGGCTACTTTAACGAATGGAAATATAAGAGATAGCAGATGCTGGAATCTTGATGCGCAAAAAAAAAAGCTAGAGGAACTTAGCATCTGTTTATTTGCCTCTATAGGTGCTGCCCAAATTCTACCGGCACTGCTTTTTTTACTTTAATGAATGGGTGTTTTTGATTTTTGTAAGGCATCAGCAAAATATTTTTGAAAGAGAAAAGAAAATAGAGCACAATTAACTAACTGAAGTGAAACAATCTTATAAAAACAAAACAAAGTGTAACATGTAAAGAGCAATGATTTTCACACAAGAATCCCTTGCTCTTTCCATGATTGATAATTGATTTTGTGTTGTTCCTGTGCATGTGTACATGCAATATTAAATCCTTCCATTTATCTTCACCCAACACTTCGTTGTTGGAAAATAATGCCAAAGCTATTTTCCATCTTTTATAACATTCAATTTCTCTGCAAACATGCAAATCTAAACCTCTTTTAGCCTGTCATTCACTTTAACTTAGAAATCTCTGTTGATCTACTTAACAACTGCCATTCTTCTTACATCCTCAATCTAAAGTATCTTTTCCTGCCCCTAGTTAAGTTTATTGATCATAAATTGCAGCAATACAGCACACAGGTTGCCGCGTGGTCCCAATGGTACAGCCAGTAACATTAAAAGCACCATTTTACCTCTAATATTAATGAAGACAGTTTATTGACCTTAGGCTCCAAAACCTAATGCATTTTCTATGTCTTCGAAGTCCATAACAGGATGGACCAGAGAAGGACCAATCCTGCTGGGCCTTTGATTAGATCTGCACTATGTATTCCCTCAGATTCAGCATCACCATTCAAGGAAACAAACACGATTTTTGAAATGTGAACAGAAATCATTATTACCTAGTTAATTATAGTATGACCCAAAGGTCATAATAGTAAAGCCCGTTGTTTTTTGTACATCATTTTCTGTAACTTCTCAATGAATCAGTTATATGTCCCCTCAGATGATTGTAAACTAATAAAAGAGCTTGCTTTCCATTTACGTTTAACACATTATTCATTAGCACTTCATATTATAAACAAAATAAATAAAACCAAATAACTTTATTACTACAGAAATCTGTAAAAGTTAGCTGTCCCTTGGACAACCAGTATGTTTCTCCCCTATCCCACCACCACCTCCAACCCCCACAGGAAGTAATCATTCACCTTTGGAGGGTAATCTTCCTTACAAGAATGCAACAGTGAAATTTAGTTGGATGAGTTTGAGGGGGGGACCTGATGGAAGGGAGATTCAGGGGAGATCTGCTGGAAGTATATAGAATTATGAGAGGCCCAGAACCTTTTACCAAGGGTGGAAATGTTGAAGACTAGAGGAGATAGCTTTAAGGTGAGAGGAGCAAAGTTTAAAGGAGATATACAGGGAAGATTTTTTTTTCACACAAGGAGTGGTGGGTGCCTGGAATGCACTGGATGGGGTGGTGGTGGAGGCAGACACAACAAGGGCATTTAATGGCTTTTAGATAGAGAATGGAGGGATATGGATCACATGCAAGCAGAGGAGATTAGATTAATTTGGCATCATGCTCAGCATGGACATTGTGGGCCGAAGGGCCTGTTCCTGTGCTGTACCATTCCATGTTTTAACATCCAATAATTCCAACTGTTTCA
Organism: Raja brachyura; assembly: GCA_963514005.1. The sequence goes on from CAUPSL010000486.1 coordinate 2,942, forward strand.
AATTCTTAATGCAATCAAACTTCTCAAGTGATATGACAAGTCAAAAATAGCTGCTGGTCCACCTTTCACCACCCTGTTGATAACAAGCTCTCTAAAGTGACAATTTGATTTATCACATTGAACGATAATGCTCCCACTACTTTGGTATGAAATCAATGGTAACATCACTGTATCTACTCTTTGAAGAAAGGTGCCAATGGCTTTCAATGACTCAATTGTCTCATGCTGATGATATATGTAAGTTCCCATGTTTAAAATTGGATTCATCAGGCATCTTAACAACACGATATACAGTAGACAATTAAAAGTAAAACATTATAATTTAAACATGAAGAATTAAATAAAATAATAGAGCACAAGGAAGCAACTGCTCATGGAAAAAAGCCGTTTTTATGCCTGGCGGTAGCGGCTTTGGCAGTCCGGAGTAGCCTTCCAAAGGGAAGTACTTCAAAGAGTTTGTGGCCAGGGTGAGAAGGGTCAGAGATGATCTTACCCGCTCTCTTCCTGGACCTTGTAGTGTAGTGTTCATCGATGGAAGGAAGGTTGCAGCTAATAACCTTCTCGGCTGATCAAATGATGCGCTGCAGCCTCCAGATGTCGTGCTTGGCGGCTGAGCCAAACCAAATCATGATGGAGGTGAGGACAGACTCTATGAAGGCAGTATAAAACTGGACCATCATTGCCTGTGGCAGATTGTGTTTTCTCAGCTGCCACAGAAAGTACATCCTGTTGGGGTTTTTTGGCTGTGGAGTCGATGGTGGCCTTCCATAAGGTCTCTGGACATGATGGTTCCAAGGAACTTAAATGACTTCACAAATGTGACTTTGGTGTTGTTGATGAGTGGGGTGAGCTCTCCTGAAGTGTACAATCAATTCCACCATCTTAAGAGCATTGAGCTCCAGGTTGTTGCGATGGCACCAGGACACCAGCTGTGTCACTTCTTGTCTGTAGGCAGATTCCTCCCCATCCTGGATCAGTCCAATCAGGGTTGTGTCGTCCGCAAACTTGAGAAGCCTGACAGAAGAGTCGTTGGTGTAGAGAGAGTAAAGGAGAGGGGAGAGTACGCAGCCTTGCGGTGCTCCTATGCTGAAGGTCAGCGGTTCCGAGGTGAGTTTTCCCAACCTCACATGCTGCTTTATGTCTGTCAGGAAGTTGGTGATCCACTGACAGAGGGATTCAGGCAGTCAACTGGCAGAGTTTGGAGTGTAGTAGCTCTGGCACAATGGTGTTGAATGCAGAGCTAATATCCACAAACAAAATTCTTGCATAGGTCTCCTGGCAGTCTAGGTGCTGGAGGATGAAGTGCAGGCCTAGGTTGACTGCGTCATCCGCTGATCTATTTGCCCGGTATGCAAACTGCAGGGGATCCAGCAGGGGATTTGCGATATTTTTCATGTGGGCCAGCCCAAGTCTTTCAAGGGCCTTCACGATTACAGAGGTCAGTGCGACAGGCCTGTAGTTATTAAGACCAGTAATCCTTGGCTTTTTGGGTACGGGAACAATAATGGAGACTTTAAATCAGGCAGGGAAAGTACAGGTTTGCAGGGACAGATTGAAAATGTCTGTAGACTGGTAAAAGGTTCTCCCTGTTTATCCTATCTATGCCTCTCACAATTGTAAATACTTTTATCAGGTGTCCCCTAAACCTGTAATGCTCCAGATAACACAATCCATGTTTGTTCAACCTCACTTTGTAGCTAATAGCCTCTAATCCAGGCAGCTTCTTGTAACCTCTTCTGCACCATCTCCACATCCTCCCTGGAATGGGGTGGGTGACCCAGAGCTCCACACAACAATCCAAATGCAGTCGAACCAAAATCTGAGAGCTGCCTCATGACTATGTACTCAATGTTCTGACCAACAAAGGCAGGCATACGAGATGCCTACTTTAACACTCTACATTCTTATGTTATCAGTGAATTTTTAAATGCCTTGGTTAATCTTGTTTTGGTTGTGTCTTGGCCAAAGAACATCTTATCAAACAGACAGTCTTGAAGCACATGTTCCCATCTCCCAGCCTACAATGGCCGGAAGTGCCCAACAGGGTACAGAAACTGATCAACAGGTTCTCTACAGCATCCAGTTATAGTTGTCATGGCACAGACTATTAGCTGTGTTATTGATCATGGCAGCCATACTGAATTTGGTGCATGCATCAGACAGTTTATCCTGAGCCGACCTGAAACATTATCTATCCATGCTCTTCAGGGATGCTGCCAGACTGATCGAGTTATTCCAGCATTCTGTGTTTTTCCTAACTTTTCATTATGACATGCAATTCACTGGCAAGTTTAAGATGAATGCAGCATGTGTCAATAGTGAGCTGAAACATGCTATGACAAGTGACAATAAAGTATCATTGAATCAATAAGCATCAAAAAAAGTAAAATGCACCTGAACATCATTTATCACCTGGTGCACAGTTGGAACAAGTTAGGTTAAATTACAAATGTATATGCAGTTAGAGACTTTTAAAGAATCTGCAGTTTATTGGCAAGACATCATTGTAATAGCTTATCAAAGGGACTTTCTCCAAATGAAATGCATAGCACTCCAACCACTATTATAATTTGCAATGGTAAATGGATGTCACATATGTTTTCCCTCTTGCTGGTTCACTCAGAACCTGGCATATACCAAGTTTAGCAGCTACACCCTTGAAGACCTGCACAGTAGAAACCAAGAACCAAGGGACTCTCAGGTCAAAGTACATTTTTGTTACTCAGCAACAATTGTGCCAATGGGACTAATAAGGTTTTTTTGGGGGGGGGGGGGGGGGGGAGGTAACTTTTCGAATCCCAATTAAAATCTTATTTTCTCCCCGCATTTTTAAACAGAACTTTTTAATAACTTTGTTGATTTTTTTTTCAAGCTATAAATACTGAAGGCTGGATGTTAAATTGTTTATTATAACAGAGTTTCATTGCACTAGTATCAATAGAAACGATTACTTGTCAATTTAATATCCTCCTGCAGTGAAGCTGATAGACTGTTTTTTTTTTGGGAAGGTCACATAGAATTTTTTTTCACGTTTGTGAGAGGACTTTGGTTCTGCTCGTCAATTTCCAAAGTAGTTCTCTAGCTCCAATCAAAATTGCATTATAGCTAACTTGGCCCTAGTAATATAAATAGTGTATACAAAAATAAATATTAAAAGTACCTCTATATAAGGCTTTTGCTTGATTAATCTGTAGTAGATTAATCTTCATCCTAAATCAACAGCAGCTCCAAAACGTTTGTGGTTAAGGCTCTGGAAGTTCAACAACATGCCATGCTTGAACCTAGCGCCAAGACTAATAGATGGTCTGAATGGCTTTATCCTTATTCAACTCTAATGTGGTGACTCTGAAATAACTGAAGTATGAAGAAGGGTCTCAAACCGAAACATCACCCATTCCTTCCCTCCAGAGATGCTGCTTGTCCCGTTGAGTTACTCCTGCATTTTGTATCTATCTTTGATTTAAACCAGCATCTGCAGTTCTTCCCTACACCTGATGGCTTACTGGACCTCTTTAGAGGGTATAGGGATAAACTCCCCTGCTCTGAATCAAAAATTGGATCTCAAAATCTATGATGTTCACTTGAGAGATCAGTTTAACATCTCACTCACAAGACAATCAGAAACGTTACTCGGGTATGTTGTGTGGACAGCAGTGGAAAAGCTAGAGAATCAGACGGCTTTAATGGTTGGAAAACAATGGGAGCTGGGGAGCTGTGAGAGCAGCTTTTGAGAGAGCTAACAAGCAAGCAAGAGATCAGTTAAAAAATATATATATAGTTCAGGTGTCATAAGGTAGAAAAAATCTAGTCTGTTGCAGGAAGAATTAGGAAAGATATTACTAATGGTGGGGTGGGAGAATGGAACGAAATCACAAGATTTGGTGGTTGAGAATATGGTGAGAAAGATCATAGAATGGGGAAGATGAACACTTCTTTGAGAAGCTGGGGTAGCATTTCTGTTCCTCAAGATCAACAAGTAGGATTACAAAACGTAACCTTCATCGGCCTTGGTAAACACATGAAATAATTGTTATCATTAAAGCATTCTCCCAATCACACTGTAGGAATAATCTCAATGAAGGTCACATCTCCCAAGATGCCATTCTAAAGAGAATGGTGTATAATAGGTACAAGCATTCTCCTTGACTTTTTATACCCACTAGACTCATTCCCAAGATGGAGGAGTGAGGTGAGAAGTGATGTGTTAAAATTAACAATTAACATGGTCAAACCAATGACTCACCAAGTCAAACCATGGTCAAACAATTAACATGGTCAAACCAATGGCTCACTATGCGCACCATTTCGGAACACATGAAATAGAACTATTTGGTTCAGCAATGTCAAATTCTGAAAGCTCAAATTCTATTTTTTTAATTATCGAAATTAAATTGCTCATCTGAAGTATGTCTTTGCACAACATCGCTTTACAAATGAGCATATGAAGATCAAATTAATATATTACTATATATTAGGTGAAATAATCTAAAGCCAATTTCCCCATCATTTGGAACTGTGAAGCTGGTAAAGGAAACAACTATATTTAATAATCTATTGTTTTACTGTGACTGGCTTTCTTGGGTACTGAAATAACATCATTTAATTGCAATACATCCTTTATATCTGTATGGTACAGCAGCAGTGCTGTTGCGAGACAGTGATCCTGATATTATTTAGCAGGCAAGACTGAAAATCAGAATTACACCACTGAAGATATTGTATTTGAAGAGCAAGCCCAATTTTAGAAAGAGCACGGTTACATAATGTGCAAGTAAAATTTATCAAGCTGATATATACCATAAGTGTAAATAGATTTGTTTACTACTTAAATTATTATCTGAACAGTTCTTTCACAACATTAATTACCTGGAACGATGCAAAGAAAAAGATTCAAATGAACAGGAAATATAATGCGTTAAGGGCCTGTCGCACTTGGCGATTTTTTCGGCGACTGCCAGCGTCATTGACTGACGTTTCAGGATTGGCGAAAGATTTTGAACATTTCACAATCCTGCGACGACAATAAAAATGTTGCGACACTCGAGGAAACACAGCGCATCAATACATCATCACGCTGCGTCACGCCGCAACTTTTTTGGTGACCTGATAAGTCAGTCGATGATGCCGACAGTCGCCGAAAAGTGGGATAGGTCCTTTAGACACAGTTTGTTCCTGTTGCAGTTTTCAGTGAAAGGAATACAATCACAAAACAAAATTACTCAGCCCGTTGTGCCATGCCTGTGCTTTGGTGCAGATTGACCATTTGTCCCACTCCCACCATGGTTTTAATCCAAATCCCTTTTACATCCACATTCACCCTTCTAGGCAGTGCATTATTATTCATAACTTGCCAGTTAAATTAAGCTTTATTTAGCTGCCTCAATATTTAGGCAATCGTTCCGAATCAGTTTGATTGCCACTGGGTCAATATCCCTTAGATATCAAGAAACAGAAACAAGCCCTTCTATCCATCTTGTCCATGCAAATCGTTATCTTTTTAAATCATCTCTATATTACAATTTGGGGTGCATATAAAAATTTGTCTGCTAGAATGTGCAATATAATGTGCATTTTTTTAATTATCTATTACTTATTTTATGCATTGATCTTGTAGTAAATGTAAATGTGAGAGTAAATGGTTGTTTGTGTTACTGTGTTTTGTTCTTTTTTAATCTTTTTATCCTGTGTCTTTTATTGTTTACCATTGAAGGGGATGCACATGAAATTTTGTTGTACAGTTGATGTGCAATGACAAATAAACGTATTTGATTTGATATAACACCCGTTTCTCTAATCTTGTTAGATGAATTAACCCCTCCTCTGGTTGCATTCTGGCAAATCTTGTCGAACATCTTACAGTATATATCCAATATTTAACCAAATATACCAGTAAATGCTTAACCAGTGTTTTATAAAGGTTTAACTTAGCTCACTGACTTTTCTATTCTTGTCTCTTAATAAAGCCAAATCTGTTTGCTATTCTATAAAGGTCTCTATTGGTTCTATCATTTACAAGGATAACAATTTAAATATCCACTAATTCTTGCACCAGGAGTAAATGAAGATCAGTAAATGCAGGCATGAGGAATAAGTGGAATTTGGCAGGAGTTACGATAAAGGGCAGTAGAGTTTTGAATATGTTCTCGTTTACAGATTATGGAAATAAGGACTTGAGAATACTGGAATTGTCAAATTTGCATTTTGAAAAGGCATGCTTGATGCAGCAGATGAGTTGAAGCAGTGGTGGTGGTGAGCGGCATCAAAGTGGAAGTAACCAGTCTTGCTGATGGAAAGGATGCACTGAAAGCTCAACTCAGGAAATAGGAAATCAAGTTTTCAAACATCTGATTCAGCCATGAACAATCACTAACAAAATGAACAGGATTATAGACAATAGGTGCAGGAGTAGGCCATTTGGCTCTTCGAAGCAGCACCGCCATTCAATGTGATCATGGCTGATCATCCCCAATCAGTACCCCGTTCCTGCCTTCTCCCCATATCCCCTGACTCCGCTATTTTTAAGAGCCCTATCTAGTTCTTTCTTGAAAGCATCCAGAGAACCTGCCTCCACCGCCCCCTGAGGTAGAGAATTCCTTGGAATTCGACAGGTTACCAGGTAAAGTGGTTTCTGACTGGAACCAAAGACAATGATTTAGTCTTCCATGGTCAAAAATAATTTTCTCTCATCAAATATTAAATATCAGACAACTCAAAGTTAATGAAGTGATTGACAAATGAGGTGCGAGACAGACTGAATGTCGTCAGCACACGATCAAACTCACATTCTAATTTCAGATGATGTTATTGACAGATGGAAAATTAGGAGTGCATCATGGATACCTATTATGTTTCCTCCAGTGGTACATTGAGGGAACGGGGAAGATAAGTCATTATAGAATATATGCTTTACCCAACGGATGATGTCAAGACAAACTTCTGCATTGTGGTTGAGCACATTAAGGAATGAAATATAACAAACAGTATAAGAAAGAAAGCTCACCACAGTTATAATATAAAATAAGCACCCAATATTAAAAATATGAAATGTGATCTTAATAAGATCTTCCCAACACATCTTCCTTGACATCCAGTAAGATAGATTAACATTGTTTGGCTTTATTCACTACAAAATAAGTGATTTGGTTCAAAATATCAATTTACATGTTAGATTAACTCTGAATGACTATATAGTCAGTCAAATTCACTAAAGCTTACAAAATTTGGCATGGTTCTTTTTTTTTACTTAAATAGAAACTGAATCGGGCATGTGTATATTCCGTGGGGTACAAATGATTATACACAAAATTTACAGAGTATTCAGTCCTTAAATGCAAATGCTAGATATTTATGACCCATTTTACAGTGGATTAAAATGACTAGAACCAAATTTCCAAGTCCAATAGTTCTGGCAAGAGTCCCATCCAAATGTCTAGTACGATTAAATGCTATGTCACAGCTCTTCGGAGGTTGGGGTTATTAAGTCACCCTTTTTCTCAGTTCAATGCTTAGTGGCATGAGACAATTATTTTTTTTTTAAAAGAGATTTGAAAAATAAAACTTTATAAAAAGTATAGGTAACATACCAATGATTTGCTTCTCATAGGTACTGAGCACTTCTATTATCAAATATTTAAAAGGGGATACAAATGAAATGCCATCGTTACACACCCATGTTTAAATTGAAACATGCATTTCAACCTTTAATAAGAAACACAAGCATATTATGGAAACAATGTTTTGCATTATGAACTGCTGGTCATTTTTGTAGAATCATTTCCTTGAATGCTTTTTATAAAGTGATTTCAGCAGGTGAACTTAATATTTAAAACCAAAACCATCAAAGCTTGCTTATCATACCAAATACTTTTAAGTGGGCAAGTGGAAAATGATATTCACATAAATCTGTTCCACATTAATTCACATGTTTCAAATGAGATTGTCAAAGCAAGTTCTGAACTTGTAGAAAAATATGAATTATTATTTTTTAAATAAAGAAATACTCGTACTTCTTCAATCTGTAAAGTTAGAAAGATATGTTGCAGTAATCGTTCTACTCCATTTGTTATATGACAGGAAACAAATGAAAAAAAGTTAATAAAGGCATGTTTAATTCAATTTTGTTTCATAAGGAGAATAAAACAAGATTTATGCAGACCACAACATTATAATTGTACAGAATTTCTTTGTATAAAATTGGATAACATCATCCGAGAAAAGTGATCTGGCAAAACCTCTAATATGTGAAACAATATGCTTATCATAAAAACCTGCCTGTAATTTAAAGAAATACAATTGTGAAAGTTAGTTAACACTCCCATAAAAATGCTTTTTACTTCAAAAACAAGAGACAAAATTCTCTTCAGGCAAGCTTCCACAAATTCATAATATCTCTTACTAAGCAAAAGCTGTAAGTTTAGAACAATTTCAAATATTTAAGCCAACTGTTATCGTTAACACATTTATTTTCAAAATATATATGTGATTTTTAAAGATTTGTTTGTCTTTTTTCCTGCTCTAAAAATGTACCTTATTACATCCATACAGCATTCGTCTACGGGAATGACAGCAAAACCAACTTTCTCCTTACTCATTCCAGCAAGGGAGAGAATAATTACTTAAGAGCTTTCTATGACAATTGCTGGGAGCCAGACACCCAAACAGCCATCCCTATATAACAGGGTTTGAATGGTAAGGGCTTCACGTCTCAATGATCATGGTCTGGCCCAATCCGAAGCCAGCCTCCAAACTGCCAGAGCTCAGCGAATGGTCTGTGTCCCAGCCCTGCACATGACTAAATTTGCTCCTGTCCATCATTTGGGTCATATATAGTTCAATTCAGTGAAGCAGACAGGGGCTGTAAGGAAATCTGGAGCTGATCAATGCCTTGTCTGGGAGGCTCACAAGCTGCTGATATATGCTAGCAAAACTCATGCCTCAACTCTACCTCGGGCACAGCGCAGGCCGGCTGACAACAATAATTCCATTTTTTTAAAAAAACTTAGTTTCAATTGTGGGGAAGACGTCTTCCTTCCTACAGTAACTGCAACATTTTTGACAAAGATCCAACATTCTGCCTGACGTAATGCAACTTGCTCCGAGAGTGGTCTCCTTCGCTGCTGCTGGGGTAAGAATTTTACTTATTGTTACTAACCAGAAAAAAAAATGCAAAAACGTTATGCCGAGGAAGTGGGTTTTAAGATTATACTGGTCAAATACTGTTGCTGTATCTGAAGTACTGTTTCAGCACGTGTTCTTTTGTTCTGAGCTAAAGGACTCTACGCACCACTTTTGGAAAAAATATGCACATGGAATGGATTAAGAATTGTGATTTATTACTCTGGAAGTGTTAAAGTTTTCTGCTTTCAAATTATAACTTTTAAAGAGTTTCCCCATAGATACTTATTTTATTTCATAAACCAAGTGCTGTTTCTAACTCTTTATCTTAAAGTAACTAAACACTATTACTGCCTAAGGGTCTAGTGAAACAAATATAGACAGAGAGGAACTCAGCCAGACATGGACAAAGGCATAAGCCAAAACCAGACAGTCCAGGTCGCTCAATAGGCCATCAGTGGACGAGACAGGTCAGCCAGCTGCTGTGCAGAAAAAAATGGATGTGTGAGGTGCTCATGCGTGAGCTCGACTTGCCTTGTAAAAAAGATTGCTAGTTACATTTAGTTGTGTTTTCAGAAATATGTATTTTACAGTAAAAAAACATTCTAGCTCAAAATGTATTTAAAGCAGGAACATAGAAAACAGTGATCAGCTTTTTTTTGTGGGGAGTGAAAAGGAATGTGTTGAGTGACAGGAAATACTCCATGCTTTTTTTCACTAAGTCGCGCCTGCTTTTGTCTAAAAGCTTTTAATCCGCGCACTGCTACTCACAAAAGCTGTCTGAGTTTGAGACAAAAAGGGAACATAAAAGATATGTCAAGCTTCTGCTGAGATATACATCGTAAAGCATAAAGAAAATTGCACCAAAGTTATTTTTTAAACATTGCTATACTGCCAGTAATTCAGTAATTATTCGACATATACAAAAATAACTACCATCCATGCATTAAGTTCTAAACGCAAGTTTCAAAAATTCTGGTGTAGATTTACATTTAATTTTAAAATGTTTAATATTCACAGAACTGAATTAAATGAACCCGGTAGAATAATAATATTATTCTTCAACAGTTAATATTGCCTCAAAAAGAATGCTGAATGTTTGGAATATGGGACATTTTATATGATTAATTCCAAGTACACATTAGCTTATACTCACAACAGTAAGTTGCAAATATTGCATAAAGTCATAGAGTAATTGTTAGATACGCATTGAAGTAGAAACAATGTCGATGAAACCAAATAATACTTTTTGCCAAAGGGTTATTTAACAATTTTTTCTATAACCAAGAGACAAAGCATATTATTCTGCAGTTTTTAAGGAGACCTAAATTGCAACAAACTGAAAAGGAGGAAATGGTAATAGCCCCATCTATAAAAATATTCCAGCAGCATCTAATAACAAACGGGAATACAGTTTTAAGAATATTAGAAATGTGTAAAAATAAACAGAAATTCAGCTTGCTGATATGGAGCAATTAAGATGACAATGTAATTCACAGTTTTTACTATAGCTGCAAAAAACAAGAACATAATTTATAGATTGCAAGTTATTTCAGGTATTGGGTCAGTTTCCTACTATTTTCAGTCGCTATTTAGCCGTCTTGGAAAGATCGCTGAATAGTTATCACATTAAGAATAACATTCTTCAGAGACTTTAGAAATTAGGTTGCAATGCAATGCTTGTCTCAAATTATGGTAAAAGTAAATTTTAATTTGTGAGCATTTTTTTAATTTAGATTTTTAATTTTGAACTTGTTAAGTCTATAAAACAGTACTTTGCAATTCTTTTTCTGCACGTTGTACATCTAAAAACTGCGAAAACGCATCTCATTAGCTTTTTTATATATGAAAATGAAATGTACATTGAAAATATACAAATGTTTACAAATAGATAACAATTGCTAGATTGTCCAGTACTAAACAATTAAGTAAGGAATTCTATCAAGGTGCCATAAATTGGCCAGATTTATTTGCTAGACTGCCCCAGACCCTTCCACTCCTCTGACTCCTTACCTGGATTTGAATACAAACCAGACAGCAATTCGCTAGATCCAGCCACCATTTGATTTGGTGGACAAAGGCGATTTGTTAGCACACAATTACAAGCACAGGAACACAAAAGTTGAAACAGGTTACCAAGCACATGCAGAGGGGTCTGCAATGAACAGGAAATGATGGCCTTTGATGCATTAGTGTCAGCTCCAGCGTCCCTAAAAGCTACAACTATGTTAATAGTCATTTCAGGGGGAAACAAGATATTTTTACGGAAAAGGTTACAGAATTATTGTGGTACATAAATTCACGGTGCCCACATAACCATTTAGCATATTAAGGAATAGTGGCTGAAAACAAAACATCACTTTACAGTTATTCCCTACATTAAACTTCCAACTTTAAAATTCCAAGTTACCAAACCTCCGATCCCTTCTACTACAATTATCTTTCCATCTTCAATCAGCAGCTTAATTCCAGTAATAGCAACTGCTCTCTATCACCAAAGGAGTCATTCTACACATATGAGCAATAACAGATATATTATGATGGGGTCATCAAAATGAAGCCTATTGCTATCCAAATCCAACATTTAGATTACCTTATGGGGAATCGTCAATTATGTGGAGATTCAAGAGAGATTAAGAGCATAGAGAATTTAAGTAGTATTCAAAATATTGAGAGGTTTTGATTGGGTAAATGGGGAGAAAGTGTTTCAATTAGCAGATTTTATAGCCAGAGGTCGAACATAATTGCAAACTCTAGAGAGATGAAATGATTTATTTCGATAACAAATTAATTTGAATGGAAATCCTCTCCCCAAGCATCTCACAAAAGCAAATGCAGTAGTAAATACAACAGAATTTGCAGAGAAAGGGCCAGGATATGAAACTAAATGGATGGCTTATTGAGAGGCAGCAAAAAAGGCAGAATGGTCACGTTTGTGATGATTTTACATTATCTACAAGGGATTATTAGATAACATGAAATCAGCAGCAGTATATCCAATCCAACCTTGCTCATGACAGTGCAACTAAAGATTCAATCATAAAATGTATTTCTGTGACGCAAGGAGACAATCTTGGAGTTTAAAAATATCATTCAACAAATCAATGTACCAGTCAATTTAAATACAAAACTCCCAATAATGTACTTAAAATAATGGTCTGATATTTGAAGAGAAATATTGTTGCAGCTATCAGCACCCAGGTATTAAGGAATAAGTGGGTCAGCAAATTCTGTACCTTCAGATATGTACTGAAATGTGCAATTAAGTTGATGTCCGAGTTGTTCTGCTTCTCCAAGTCACTTTTACAGCAATTTACCATGCAATGAGCATGTAGATGTATAGAAAGACACAAAGTTACAGAACTTACCCATGAAACACATTAAACACTCACTGGACACGCCAATAAAAAGTGAGGATGGGGTATTTCTTAACAAATTTCAATTTTTGCTAAAGCAGTGTCTCTGACATTGAAGATCTACGGGTATATAATTTCTCCACTGGAATTGTTGGTGACAGGTTAAAAAGAAAATCAGTTTTTATTCTTAGATAAAAACAGAAAATGCTTGGATCTGAAACTTTACATGGTTTCTCTTTCCATGGGTGCTGCCTAATCTGCTGAATGTTTCTAGCATTTTCAGTTTTTATTTCAGATTTCTAGCATTTAAAGGTGTTTTTAAAAACTATATTCTTGGATACTTGGATAATGGAAAGTTTTGTGAGCTGCATAATTGATTCAAAGAAAATCACCAGCACCAAGGTGGTGTTGATAGATTGGAAATACCGAAATATGGATCCGAATTATATAAGAACCCAAGGTTGTCAAACTTGGCTCAGTGATAGTGCTTTGAGTTCCAACATTCAACTAAATTTCCACTCTCAGGTTCTGGACACATCAAAAAGCATTCTGGTACACAAACAAGCTGAATAGTTAAAAGTGGTATATTTTGCTTGTACTGTTTAACCAAGGACTCATCTTTTGTATAACCTGTATTTATAGAGTCAAAGAGTCATAGAGTGATACAGTGTGGAAACAGGCCCTTCGGTCCAACTCGCCCACACCGGCCAACAATAACCTAGTTACACTAGTCCCACTTGCCTGCGCTTAGTCCATATCCCACCAAACCAGTCCTATCCATGTACCTGTCCTATCCATATACATGTCTAACTGTTTCTTAAATGATGGGATAGTCCCAGCCTCAACTATCTCCTCTGGCACCTCGTCGCATACACCCACCATCCTTTGTGTGAAAAAGTTACCCCTCGGATTCAGATTAAATCTTTTCCCCCTTCACCTTGAACCTATGTCTTCTGGTCCTCGATTCCCCAACTCTGGGCAAAATACTCTGTGCATCCACCCGATCTATTCCTCTCATGATTTTGTATACCTCTATAAGATCTCCCTTCATCCTCCTGCACTCCATGGAATAGAGACCCAGCCTACTGAACCTCTCCCTATAGCTCACACTCTAGTCCTGGCAACATCCTTGTAAATCTTTTCTGAACCCTTTCAAGCTTGACAATATCTTTCCTGTAACATGGTGCCCAGAACTGAACACAATATTCTAAATCCAGTCTCACCAACGTCTTATACAACTGTAACATGACCCCCCAACTTCTATACTCAATACTCCGACTGATGAAGGCCAAAGTGCCAAAAACCTTTTTGACAACCTTATCTACCTGCGACTCGACCTTCAAGGAACCATGCACCTGTACTCATAGATCCCTCTGCTCTACAACACTGCGCAGAGGCCTACCATTTACTGTGTAGGTCCTGCCCTTGTTCGACATCCCTAAATGCAACACCTCACACTTTTTTGTGTTAAATTCCATCAACCATTCCTCCACCCACCTGGCCAATCGATCCAGATCCTGCTGCAATCATTCACAACCACCTTCACTATCTGCAAAACACTAACTTTTGTATCATCAGCAAACTTGCTAATCTTGCCCTGTATGTTCTCATCCAAATCATTGATGTAGATGACAAACAGTAACGGGGCCAGCACCGAACCCTGAGGCACACCACTAGGCACAGGCATTGAGTCTGAGAAGCAACCTTCCACCATTACTCTCCGCTTCCTCCCATGGAGCTAATTTGCTATCCATTCAGCTATCTCTACTTGGTTCCCACGCGATCTAAACTTCCAGAGCAGGCTGCCATGCGGAACCTCGTCAAACGCCTTACAGAAGTCCATGTACACAACATCTACTGGTGCACACCAAAGCACCCCAAAATCCCCATCCATCGCAATCCCATATTTTCACCGCAGTCTATTTCAATCTTAATGACAGTTTTACACCCTATTCTTCATAACAAAGGGAATAATTTGCATGTTGTAAATGCAGCAATGCATCATGTCTTAAACCCAGTGAGCAAAGTTTGCATGTGGCACAAATTTGTATCACATGGTATGAATGTGGTAACCATACTAGAATTAAAGTGGGAGTCAGACATCAGCAATGAGCCCAGGCATTTAAAACTGCTATCAAACCAAACTTCTTCAGACTGAACTCCTTCTACCCTGACTTCAGTCTGAAGAAGGGTCTCGACCCAAAACGTCAAGCATTCCTTCTCTCCAGAGATGCTGCCTGTCCCGCTGAGTTACTCCAACATTTTTTGTCTATCTAACCAAATTCTGCAGCTTTGAAAGTGAAAACGTTAAACCACAGAAGTGCGTGTGATACCCCTATCACACTACCACTGTTATTGTCCTCACATCGCTTCTACATTTTAGTTTCTGCAGGTGTGACTTCTAAGAGATGTTGAATAGATAATAGATGAATTTATGTATGAAGAAACTGCAGATGCTGGTTTAAACCAAAGATAGACACAAAATGCTGGAGTAACTCACCGGGACAGGAAGCATCTCTGGAGAGAAGGAATGGGTGACGTTTCGGGTCGAGACCCTTCTTCAGACTGACTTCAGGGGAGAGGGAGATACAGATAAGGAAGTGTGAAGTTGTCAAAATAGGGCAAAGAGATACAGATCAAGGAAAATGTAGAATAGATCATTGTTAGCTGGGAGAAGGTAACAACAAAGTAACAGAGATAAAATATAGTCGGTTATTAAATATATAACCAGTAAGACTGGTCGGAGAACTCGGAGGGATGGAGAGAGAGGGAAAGCAAAAGTTACTTGAAGTTCAAGAAAATGTTCATACCGCTGGGGTGTAAGCTGCCCAAGTGAAATTTGAGGTGCTGTTCCTCCAATTTGTGCTGGGCCTCTCTCTTCTCTAGTTTAGATGGATTTATTTCAGGCTCAACCAAATCTAACATAAAGCATTTGCATATTCTTTGCCATAGCTCATCATAAAGGTCTAAATGAAAACCTTCAAAGATGCAAAACCCTATTTACCCCCATACTGCACATTTCTCTCAAACTCCTTAGATCAATAATCTTCATATCAATTTCACACCAAAAATTACCCCAAATTTGACAGCCCACCAAATTTTAACGTGATGTGTGCTCATAGACACTCAACAGAAATAACTTTTTGTGATGACAGCTATATTTTCTAAACTCAAGTTACATTAATTTAATGTTTTTTTTTCCTTATTAATGTAGCAGTCCAGTGCATTTTTTGGCAGGGCCCAACTCCTACCACCCAATATCTTTGTTGGTCCACTAATACTCTTGTTTTCACCATTCCTCCCAATATTCGAACCTCTCCCTAATCTCCTCCTCTGGCCCCAGTGTAATCAGTGAAATAATGAAATAGATAACCACTTATTTTTGGAAAGACATTGCCCTGCATTCGAACAGCAGGCAGACTCAGAGGAATGCATCCTAAATACACTGGCACAATCCTCGCATTCAAAGAACAGTCCAAATGTATATTTACTGATGTTACCCAAGGGGAAAGATATAATACATTAGATGAGCCCTTTATCACTTCACACAGTGCTACATGATCTTATAGATCTGCTTAAAAGTTTTGAGAAAACCAGGAAAAGTTCTTGCCTTGTTCCCTTCTCAGTCCCATAAACCTGTTTGGGCCATAAATTGAACAACTGAAAAAAGATGGCTGTTAGGATATCCCAATCATTTTTCATGTTCTTTCCAGAATATTCCAAAGTATGAGCTACACTATCAGGAACAGGATAATGGTAAAATAATCTATTTAATTGGTAGACGAAAATGCTGGAGAAAGCGGGTGAGGCAGCATCTATGGAGCGAAGGAAATAGGGAACGTTTCGGGTCGAGACCCTTCTTCAGACTGAAGAAGGGTTTCGACCCGAAATGTTCCCTATTTCCTTCGCTCCATCGATAGATACTGCCTCACCCGCTGAGTTTCTCCAGCATTTTTGCAGCATCTGCAGTTCCTTCTTTAACAATAATCTATTTTATTCATGCTTTTTTAAAGGGAGGAATATCGGCCACAACACTATAAGAGTACCCCAAGAGTATCACAAAAATACTCTAATCATCATCAACTTAGCTGTATTCGGCTATTATGAAAATATGTTCACAGAGAATAAAATGATTTTGAATAATTATCTAGCTAAACTGATCATTCTATTCAAAAACTGCTAAAATCTGTTTATAATCGGGTGCAATTTCTTTTTTCTTTAAATCAATTTTTCATCAAATTCCATAACTGATGAAATAAATATTTACTGACCTTGCAGGACAATGAAACATCAGCTAGTAAATGAAATATGCAATGTTCATGGGAAACATAGACCCCCACATATACCCCATTCAAAGAAAAATATTGAATACATCACAGATTCTCCATTGTTATTTTTACCACATTTTTAGATATTTTAAGTTTGATGCTTCCAGAGCAAGTATATTTGAAAACCTTTCTTGAAAAGTATATCTAAATGCTCTCATAATAAATGTAACTCTCTTAACTATTTAACACTTAATTATGAAATGTGGGTGGCACTGACATGGTTTCTATTTACTGTACATCTTGAATTCCCCTTGAAGGTGGCAATTGAGCAGCTACAATTAGAGGTAGATGCTGACAGGCAGCTCCAAGTTGTTTACTCAGTGCCAATAAATGAATGGTGATATATTTCAAAATCAGGTCAGTTAGGCAACTCGGTGATGTTTCACTATATCTAGTCCTTGTAGACGATATAAATCATTGTTTTAAGTACTGTCAACAAAACCTTTAAGAAGGAACTGCAGATACTGGAAAAATCGAAGGTACATAAAAATGCTGGAGAAACTTAGCGGGTGAAGCAGCATCTATGGATCGAAGGAATAGGTCCCTATTCTTTCGATCCATAGATGCTGCCTCACCCGCTGAGTTTCTCCAGCATTTTTATCAACCGTCAACAAAACCTTGGTGATTTGCTGCAATGATCTCATAGATAGTAAACAGTCAATAAAAATAAAGAATATGAATGTGAGGGATGCGAATCATTCCATGCACAATTTTATCATCTACATATTTTGAGTTGTCTCATGTTGAAATCACACTCATTCAGGCAAAGTAGGGTACCAGCACATTGCTACGGTGCCATGCAGATGATGGAAAGACTCTAAAAGTCAGGAGACATCAATGTTTCTACTCTGTTCTTGCAAAGTGTGGATGTGTCCCTGTGTACTGAAAAGGTTCTTAATCCCTTTCTTTAAAAACAAAAGGTGCTTTCAAAGTAGAATCCATAAATATGTTGCGATGTGTAGCCAATAGAGATTAATCCTGACTAAAAGGAATTGTCTGTGTTTAGTTTGCATGTTCTCCCTGTGATAAAAAGTTTCCTCCAGGTCTCTGGTTTCTTCCCAAATCCCAAAGATGACTGTACTGTTAGGTTAACTGGCCATCATAAATTACCCAGTGTTTAGGCAAATTATAGCATTTGGTGGTGTTGATGAACATGAGAGAATAAAAAATGGGATTAGTGTAATGATGATGAGCACAAAAGCAGTGGAGCAAAGGGATTATTTTCATACTGTTTGCCTCCAAAATGCTTGATTATCTTTCAATTATGACAAACAAATACAATCTGAGACATCTACATTTAGATTCAGAATCCTTATTTTAAAAAAAGTATTATAGCATATGTTTGAAAAGTCAAATTAAAAACTATTTAAAATCATGAAAGTTAGCTTCCACCACTGTAATCTACATCCATTTTAACATGGGGAAAAATTAAGCCTGCCATTAGGTTTTATAGTAGTTATATTTACAAACAATCATTTTACAAGCTGCAACTAACTTAATAAATACACACCAGGAAATTCTTCAAGAGATTTAAGAGGTGTTGGCCCAAAGTCAATCTGTTGCACATATCAGTGTTTGGAATCATAAATGATAAAGCTTTAACCAAGTTTTAATATTCTTTGGCATATTAAAAGTCACGGTTCGTCGTGACTGAATATAATGGTTATTATATTCAAGTTGCATGATAATTTACCATGCAAATCAGGATGGTATAGTAGGCACAGCTGTACTTTGTCATACTTTATAATTACTTGAATCATGTAATTTTCTAACTTATCCTTCTACCCTACTTGCCCCCAAAATCAGAATTTAAAATTAAATCAAAGTTTTGTTTTGCAGAATCATGATGTAATCAAAATTAGCTTTAATCAGTGGTATTATAAAGCCTTGGATTTTGTAATATACCTAAAACAGTGAATAATTGGTGGAAGAACTGCATGTTGGGAATAACATGTACTAAACCTACTCACAACAAATAATTAATATATATTTTTAAAGGATATAACTAACCATAACAACATTTAAATGACATTGTATTTCATGAGCTTTTCTATTGTATTGTATTTGTATTTTCTATGTTTCTATGAGGAACTAATTGAATATTTATTTCTAAAGAGCTGGTGTCATTCATTAATTGGCGACTTGACAGGCTGCAAAATTCTGATAGGGCTATTGCCCGAACAGAAGAATTTCATAAATATTTTGTTATTTTTTCTGATTCAGTTAAATTTCACCTGTAAATGCAATGGATTCTCATAGATAGCTCCCCGGGAGGAAAGTACATGGTACTACACTTGCAATTGTTAACATTTCATATTAAAGGGTTATTCAACCACCATTTTACAAAAAGAACATGGATATGGTTTAGACCAGAGGCAGTGTGCCCCACAGACATGGCACAGATGTGCCTACAAAATAATAGTACGTATCAACACAAAATATAGCTGCATTCTTTCAAGATTCAAAAGCAGTTTTTCTTGTTGAATTCAATTATTGACAAGAAATTTTGTGAATGCACTTTATTATTCAGATATTAGTTTGTAAGACTAGTCATACAAACTGTACTATAACCTCTTTCTTACTCGCAAATCAGTATTCTCATTATTTATAGTTTGTCATACTTTCAAAAACTCAGATATAATTCAATGTTGCTCTAGGCTACAAAAATATATAATTAAAGTGGAATTAAGCATATCAAATAAGACAGAGAAGGGCATGTGAGCACATTCATTCCCAGTTGGAGCAAAATAAATGCTATTGTAGGATGCGACACAGGAGAGGGAATGCGTGGATATTATTCAATACTGGAGGGCAAGCGGAGAACTACCAAGTATCAATGGAAGGAAATGGCAAAACAGTCAGTGGGAATTTGTCAGCCTTAAATATCAGTAGTCAGCACAGAAAAGCAATGGCTTGACTTTTTCCTGTCAAACAACATCAAAGGTTTGCATTCCAGAAATGCACAGAAAATATCTACAGTTTACACTGGTGTTCCTATCACTAAAAAACAGCAATACTTACATTAACACTTCGGTTTACTTAATATCATGATGACAAAAGCTGATTTATCCATCTGCACCTCACCTCATCCCTACACATTCTAGAAAGGAGAGCAAAACAAAATCCACCTACACACAAGAACATACAAGTTACAAAACACATGCTGATAAACAAGCTCTCTTTGAATTAACAATCATTTAACACTGATGAAATATTAAAGTTTAACTAAACACATGTCAAAAATTCATTATCGCACGCTGACTCTTTTTTCTTTTCCATCTCTTTTTTTCCCCTGTAAATCTCACGACCCTCCGTGCTTTCAACTTTGCTGCATGGCTCCCATGCATTTCTTTACTGGTTTACTCAAGATTTATCACCAGTCATCCAATATTTCTAGATAATATAAAATATGGAAAACATGGCTTACTTTTTCCAGACTTGGAGAGAACTATTCCTCCTCAATTCAAAACTACATGTAATCTTTATACACTCAGAGAGGCGAGGATGGACTTGCAACCAGGAGAAACAAGTGTTGAAGTCGGGTTAAAATGCAAAAGATGTTTAGACCTTATCAGAACAGAGTATCCAAAAAGAGATTGAAATTAGGGAGTAACTGTGGCAACATAGATGTTAGTGTATTGGGCCCAGAAAACTTCAAAAAAGTAGATACAACAGGATACCCAATGCAAACAGGATACAAGCCAGTTACTTCAGCTGGGTGAGTAAATCGAGCATCATTTTTGTAAGCATTGGGTTGAATAGAGAAACAATAAAGTTATACATTCTGCCCAATAGTCCTTGTTTTTGGAGAGTTTAGCTACATTGGGAACAAGAATCTCCCTTTTCTTAATGTGGAGCACAAATGTAAATACGATGTGTATATGATTACTGTGGAAATAAATGCTTGGCAAACGGTTTTTGTCATAAATATTGAGAAATAGCTAAAAGAGATATTGGACATTACTCTGTATTTGAGATGACAAGAGTGTGGAATTAAAGCTATTACTGTACAAAAATCACAACGTTAGTCGCAGTGTAGTTTTGCTGAGTGTCCTGTATAGAAATCACTTTAATCAATTAAATAAATTATTGCTGCAACCCGTTTAGAAGCTTCAAAGAACAGTCTGAAAAGATGCCCAGTAATCCGTGCTGAAATGAATCAAACTTCAAGCCAATTGTGTCATAGTTTAATGAGAACTAATGAGAAAGATTAATGAGAACCCGAGGAGCAACTTTTGCCATACACAGGGTGGTGGGCATATTGAAAGAGTTGCCAGAGGAAGTAGTTGAGGCAGGTATAATAACAATATTTAACAGACTTTGGATAGGTACATGGACAAGAAATGTTTAGACGGATATGGGTTAAACACAAGTAAATGGGAATAACTTAGATGGGACATCTTGGTTGGCATGCATAAGTTGGGCCAAGAGCCTCATAGAATCATAGAAAATAGGTGCAGGAGTAGGCCATTTGGCCCTTCGAGCCTGCACCGCTATTCAATATGATCATGGCTGATCATCCAACTCAGTATCCTGTACCTGCCTTCTCTCCACACCCCCTGATCCCTTTAGCCACAAGGGCCACATCTAGCTCCCTCTTAAATACAGCCAATGAACTGGCCTCAACTACCTTCTGTGGCAGAGAATTCCACAGACTCACCACCCTCTGTGTAAAAAAAGATCTTCTCATCTCGGTCCTAAAAGACTTCCCCCTTATCCTTAAACTGTGACCCCTTGTTCTGGAGTTCCCCAACATAGGGAACAATCTTCCTGCATCTAGCTGTCCAACCCCTTAAGAATTTTGTAAGCCTCCATAAGATCCCCCCTCAATCTCCTAAATTCCAGTGAGTACAAGCTGAGTCTATCCAGTCTTTCTTCATATGGAAGTCCTGCCATCCCAGGAATCAGGTGAACCTTCTCTGTACTCTCTCTATGGCAAAAATGTCTTTCCTCAGATTAGGAGACCAAAACTGTACACAATACTCCAGGTGTGGCCTCACCAAGACCCTGTACAACTGCAGTAGAACCTGCCTGCTCTTGTACTCAAATCCTTTTGCTATGAATGCCAACATACCATTCGCTTTCTTCACAGCCTGCTGCACCTGCATGCCTACTTTCAATGACTGGTGTACCATGACACCCAGGTCTCGTTGCATCTCCCCTTTTCCTAATCGGCCACCATTCAGGTAATAATCTACCCTCCTGTTTTTGCCGCCAAAGTGGATAACCTCACATTTATCTACATTATACTGCATCTGCCATGCATTTGCCCACTCACCCAACCTATCCAAGTCACTTTGCAGTCTCCTAGCATCCTCCTCACAGCTAACACTGCCCCCCAGTTCGTGTCATCCGCAAACTTGGAGATGTTGCATTTAATTCCCTTAACCAGATCATTAATATATATTGTAAATAGCTGGGGTTCCAGCACTGAGCCTTGCGGTACCCCACTAGTCACTGCCTGCCATTCTGAAAATGACCCGTTTACTCCTACTCTTTGCTTCCTGTCTGCCAGCCAGTTCTCTATCCACATCAATATTGAACCCCCAATACCGCGTGCTTTAAGTACGTATGCTAATCTCTTATGTGGGACCTTGTCGAAAGCCTTCTGAAAGTCCAGATATAACACATCCACGGGTTCTCCCTTATCCACTCTACTAGTTACATCCTCAAAAAATTCTATAAGATTAGTCAGACATGATTTATCTTTCATAAATCCATGTTGACTTTGTCCAATGATTTCACCACTTTCCAAATGTGCTGCTATCCCATTTTTAATAACTGACTCTAGCATTTCCCCCATTACCGATGTTAGACTAATTGGTCTGTAAATCTCCGTTTTCTCTCTCCCTCCCTTTTTAAAAAGTGGGGTTACATTAGCTACCCTCCAATCCTCAGGAAATACTCCAGAATCTAAAGAGTTTTGAAAAACTATAACTATTGCAACCACTATTTCTGGGGCCACTTCCTTAAGTACTCTGGGATGCAGCCTATCTGGCCCTGGGGATTTATCGGCCTTTATTCCATTCAATTTACCTAACACCAGTTCCCGGCTAAGATGGATTTCACTCAGTTCCTCCATCTCATTTGACCCCCGGTCCCCTGCTATTTCTGGCAGATTATTTATGTCTTCCTTTGTGAAGACTGAACCAAAGTAGTTATTCAATTGGTCTGCCATGTCCTTGTTCCCCATGATCAATTCACCAATTTCTGACTGCAAGGGACCTACATTTGTTTTAACTAACCTTTTTCTCTTCACATAGCTATAAAAACTTTTGCAGTCCGTTTTTATGTTCAGGCCAGTTTTCTTTCATAATCCATTTTCCCTTTCCTAATTAAGCACTTTGTCCTCCTCTGCTGGACTCTGAATTTCTCCCAGTCCTCTGGTAGGCTGCTTTTTCTGGCTAATTTGTATGCTTCATCTTTAGTTTTGATACTATCCCTGATTTCCCTTGTTATCCACGGATGCACTACCTTCCCTGATTTATTCTTTTGCCAAACTGGGATGAACAATTGTTGTAGTTCATCCATGCAGTCCTTAAATGCCTTCCAATGCATATCCACCGTCAACCCTTTAAGAATCACTTGCCAGTCTATCTTGGCCAATTCACATCTCATACCCTCAAAGTTACCTTTCTTTAAGTTCAGAACCCTTGTTTCTGAATTAACAAAGTCACTCTCCATCCTAATGAAGAACTCAACCATATTATGGTCACTCTTGCCCAAGGGGCCACGCACAACAAGACTGCTAACTAACCCTTCCTCGTTACTCAGTACCAAGTCTAGAATAGCCTGTTTCCCTACTCAATGACTCACCCTGATGAATTGCTTTTGCAAGCACTCTAGCAAATTCACATATTTCCTACAATATGGTGACCAGAACCGTACACAGTACTCGGGTTGAGGTCTGATCAATGTCTCAGAACTCATTAAAATTTCATCAGCCAGAACTGGTTACATTTTCACTAGACCCTTGATATAAATATTTGCATTAAATGTTCGAACTCAAGCAAAGGTCAGTTGTTGCTCTAATGGTTTTTTTGCGCTAATAAATTGTACTAAGCACCAAAACAACTCAGATAGTTGTGTTCTCACATAATAATAAATTCAGGAGAAGCGTATATATGCCAAGATCTTGAATTAGTTCATCTAAATAAAATGGTCGTACTTGTGTACCAGTAGTAAAAGTATCAATAAAGTATAATTGAAGGAATTATTGAAGGCATTATTTCAGAAGGAAATCTGAAGAAATCGCATGCAGAAACAACTGAACTGAACCAAGATACAATCATTAACCTACTGAGCTGTCCAGCTCATGTTGTAATTCAATATTAACTCATGTCTCTTCTCTAACTACTTGTCTCTTCTGCCCTTTCTAAACTTATATTTCCATGTACATTTTTATCCAAATTTATGGAAAGCTGGTGTATCATGCTGTCCTTCATTGCCTCAAAAGGCTACTTGTTTGCATTCTTCAACAAACATCCCTCCACCCATTGCCAACTGAATCTGCTTCCACTTACAGCTGAAAATATGTTCACTCAGTCACTTGCAACTCTACTTTTAAACTCCTAACTTGTCTACAACATTGCACTTCAACTCCAATAGTTTATATGTATAACCCTTCATCTCCATTTTGCCTTTAACCCGAATAAACCATGCTCCCTCACATCCTGATTTTGCCCTAGTGGGGCCCCTGGCTACATTTTCACAAATCTAATGAGTAATAGCTTCAACCATCACCACCATCTGGCAGAAGAACATCAGGCCTCCCATCTCAAAATACACACTATTTGAAAATCATTCAAATAGCCCACCACTTCAATACCTACAATGTTCAAGGTTATCGTGATCTAAATTAAAATTAACCATTCAGCTCTCCCATAAAGACAGAATTTCTCAACAGTCCCTCTTCTGTATTTCAGAGCCATTAAATTGATTTTCTGTCATGTTTTGTTAATTTCTTCTCCATGAAACTTCTTAAAATCCTGGATTTTACAGTGACTTCCTTAATTATATAGCCCTCTCTCTCCCCTTGGTAGCCGAGTTAAGGTGAAAGTTCATGGAATTGTAGCCAAACAGTTGGCTTAGCTCGGAAGTTGAATCAGAGGCAGGCGACAGCAGGTGGGAATAATAGTCAAGTATTTAAATTCCAGGATATAACTAAAGGGGTCCCACAAGGATTATCCTGTGTCACATCTATTCACCGTATTTAAACAACTTAGGTGAAGGGGAAGACGGGATAGAATGGTACATACCATGACATAGATCACATTTATGCACATAGATCAAACTAAAGAAATACAAAAAATGGCAGAGCAATTTATGAAATATTTTGGATTGGACTTCCCTGGGGACACAAGTGACCTACTGAATATGTTAGGGAATAAAAGACTAATAAAAATGATATCAGAAAAAATTACTATTATCAAAAAAATTACTGGGACTAAAACCTAAACAAAATCCCCCGGCACTCTGCACTCTGGAATACTAAAAGGGATAGCCATGAAAATAAATGAAGGCATTAGTGACCATCTACCAAAATTCTACAGATCAGGGAATGGCTCCTGTTAACGAAAGATGGCAAATACATTTAAAAAATAAAAAAGTTATACGAAAAATATCAGAGACTATTATAAAGGGCGTAATAAGAGGACACTAAGAAAATATCAACAGTATTCAGCAAAGTCAATATGAATTTACAAAAGGGAAATAGCGTTTGACAAGCCTACTGGAGTTTAGAGATGTCACTGGTAGCTTGGAGATACTGCGTGGAAGCAAGCCCTTCGGCCACCAAGTCCATGCCAATCGACAATCACCTGTACATTGATTGATAAAAATACATCTATTAATGCTCCTGAACACATCATCAGTAATGTAACCTGAGGTCATTGGGTGTTTCGGGTCTTTCAACATCAGACACCCTCACCCAGGCGACCCGGCCATGGTTGATCAGTCCACGAGTTGTGTTCAGGTGGCATTCACTCCTCCCCATGGACCTTCTCTCCTGATCCAGAGCCATCTCGAGGCCTCTCCGCTGCCTCTGTGGTGTTCTGGATGGCTCTTGTCCTCACCATTCCTTTGATGCCCAGTGGTCTCAAGGCTCTGTAGAGTGATTGCCCTGCAAAACCTCTGCAACCAACCAGGATGGGCATATACCTTGCCTTCCAGCCCTGCTTACGGCAGTCTATGACCAGCTCTTTGTACTTGGTCATCGACGTCCTCATCGAACTGATGCCAGACTGACGTCTTGCAGGCCTGTGGCCATTTGACTCGAACCTTCTCCGGAGATCTGTTCTGAGGGACTAGTTGCTCCACTTGGAGGCTTCAGGCTCTATGGGATGATTCTGGGCCCGGCTCCTCCTGCGTCTCACCAGGTAAAATACCTGTGCGATGTGACACTCCCTTTCCCTCCAAACACTTCATCCGGGTCTGGTGAATCTTCAGGCCTCGGCTGCTCTTGCAGACCTTTCCACATCACCATTTGATACTCATAGTCAGTTGTCCATTGCCATTAGTCGTTAGCCTTTGATCCATCAAATTGGGGTGCTCATCCTTCCCCCTTCTCGGGCACCCGTAGGGGTATTTTTCTATAGCGTGATTTGGGTCTCCTCCTCTCAGAGGATGCGGTTTGGGCTGCCAACTCACCACGCCCCGGTTACCGTCTTTCAAAGCTGTCCACTGTGCACATTAGTTCTAATCCACAGAAGCCGATTAAGCTACAAACCTGCACGACTTTGGAATGAGATAGAAAACCAGAGCACACAGAAAATCCATGCTGTCACAGGGAGAACGTACAAATTCCACACAGGCAGCATCCATAGTCAGGATTAAACCCTGGTGTCTGGCTCTGAGGCAGAACTTTACCGCGCTACACAATGATGGATTTGGACTTTCAAAAGGCTATTGGTAAAGTTCCATCTAAAAGATAAGTGTGCAGAATTACAGCACTTTAGATTGCAGGTAATATACTGCATTGGTTTGAAAGCTGATTGACAAACAGGAAAATGAATGAGCCTTGTTCATGGTGGCCTGCCACAGGGATTGATTTTTGGACCCCAGCGATCCACAATATCTATGAATTGCGTAAATAAATAAAATCTAATATTGAAAAGTTACTAATGATACTAATCCAGGTGGGATTATGAGTGTTGAGCAGGAAGCCAAGGTGATTTAGATAAATTGAGTGAATTCTAGACATAAAAGGCCTAAAGGGGCAGATGGCGAGAACAAAAATATGGTATGAAGATAGAACATCAGCTATGATTGTACTGAGTGACAAAGCAGCCTCGGGCAAGACAGTGGCTTAGCTGGTAAAGCTGCTTCCTCACAGCGCCAGATACCTGGATTTGATCCTGACCTCAGATGCTATCCGTGTGGAGTTTGCAACTTTCTCCCTGTGACTTTGGGTTTTCTCCAGATGCTCTGGTTTCCTCCCACATCTCAAAGACGTGCGGATTTGTAGGTTAATTATCATCAGTAAAAATTACCCCTCGTGCTCACTAGTTCTAGAGGGAAAGTGATATAACATAGAAATTGTGTGAATGGGAATCGATAGTCAGCATGGACTCAGTGAGCCAAAGGCCCGTTTCCATGCTGTATCCGTAAACTAAATAAACTACTCCTGCTCCTAATTCCATGTTTCAATTAACTGGGAAAGACTGTGGTAAATAGCTTTCAATACGATTATCCATCTCACTTGAAAATAAAGAAAAACAAATTCACAACTAGTAGCAGAGGTCCAAAGAAACCAAGCTATGTACAAAATTTATAAAACAAACGTTGCTTGGACAGAAAGTAATTGTCAAGGTTGATAGAATGTAAGTCAAGAATACAAAAGGGTAGAAATTCGTCATGGTAAGTTCAGTCTATATCTTGCCATGACCTGGTCTCTATATTTCCCTTTGCAACTGGATTCTTGACTTCCAGGAATTTGAAGCTGTCCACTGCCAACCCAACAAAGAAAACTGGTGAAGTGAAATCCAGAACAAGTAGCAGATTATGAAAGTCAGATAATTAGAAACTCCTGCGTGCATTTGGGGCAATACAGTGGCGCAGCAGTAGTGTTACTACCTCACAATGCCAGCAATCCAGGTTTGATCCTGGCTATGGGTGCTATCTGTACGGAGTTTGTACATTCTCCCTGTGACTGCGTGGGTTTTCTCTGGGTGCTCTGGTTTCCTCCCACATTCCAAAGACGTGCGGGTTTGTAGGTTAATTGGTTTTTGTAAATTGTCCCTAATGTGTAGGATCGAACTAGTATATGGGTGATCATTGGTCAACACAAACTCAGTGGGCCAAAGAGCCTGTTTCCACACCGTATCTCTAAACTAAACTATTTGCAGGGATCTTCCTCATACAAGTAATTATAAATCAATTATTATTTTCATAAACCAACAATGGAGGATACATGTTAAAGGCTGGAAATGGAGTTAGATCATAGTTCAATCTTAATCTCACTGAAAGACAGAACAGATTTGAAGTGTGATCCACAACTGTACCTAGGTTCCTACTATGAGATAATATTAAATGGGATGGGAGGGGCATGAAGGTTAAGATTGTAGAATTGGTGGAATAGTTAATAAAGGTTAGTTCTGAAAATTCTCACAAACTGTGCCAAGAGTCAAATTCACTAACCTACAGAAATAAAATTAAAACACAATGAAAATAATGATTAATATGAATAGTAGGATGGAAAATAGATAAGTACAAGATTTCTGAAAATAATCAGCTCAGATTTTGTTTTAAAACATTCAGGATAGCAATTTATTTTTAAGTGTTGTATGTTGTATAGATGAGCTGCTGGATCTTTGTCACAAATTTTCACCATTGGAGGAACTAGGATAAAATTTGCAGAAACTTCCGTACTTGGATTGCATGAATTACATAGGAGTAAAGAAGAGGTGGAGGAAAAGGAAAGAAATAAAACAAGAATCCTGCTGCAAAGCCACTAAACAGTTTGACAACTACAGATGGAATAGAGAAAATATATTTAAAAACATTAGGATTTACATTAGTCAAACTCCTGTGGTATGTTCATCTCCTTCGCTCATTAGATGCTGCTGCACCCGCTGAGTTTCTCCAGCTTTTTGTGTAATCCTGTGGTATGTTAATTGGTATTGTTGATGCTTTATCTGAAGAATTGTCAAACTCACGCAATATTTAAGTGTTCGGATAAGCACTTTAAATGCCGTGTCATGGAAGGCTATGGCCCATATGTTGGAAAATAGGATTAGTATAGGCAAGTACGTGATGGCCTGCATGGGTATAGTGGGCTGATTGGACCATTTCTGTGCGCTCCGATTTCAGATTGCTCATGAACTATCTGTAGACCAATATAGAATAAAGATTACTGTAACTCTGACACAGCCTACATAGTACAGCAATCACCCTTTGCCCCATAACATAAAATGTGAACCAGTAATAAGTGTACAATAATAAAAATGCATATCTTACTGATATTTAGAGATGGAATTCTTACAAATGTGCATGTGACAAAGTGTGTGAATTTGGTAGTAAAATTTGAATTGATTGAAATATACTGCATGGAAGCAGCTCCTTCAGCCCTTCAACTCCATGCTACTATTAATTGATCATCCTGTTCTGTTATCCCACTTTTGTAATCACTCTCTACACACTAGGGGCGATGTATAGTGGCCAATTAATGAACAAACCCACACGTCTTTGGGATGTGGGAGGAAACCAGAGCACCCAGGGGTACTCATACGGCACTGGGAGAACATGTAAACTCCACAAAGACAGCACCCAAGATCAGGATCAAGCCCAGTCTCTGGCACTGTGAGGCGGCAGCTCTATCAGCTGCACCACTGAGATCACAGAGAAAGTTATGTATAGGGAGATTGGATGGGGAATATATCCAAGTATGTAGAAGACAGACACGATAGGCTGGAGTAACTTAGCGAATCAGACAGCATCTTTGGAGAAAAGGATTAGGTGACGTTTCCGGTCGAGACCCTTCTTCAGAATACATAGCAGAATTATCACAAGTAGTATTACAGAAAATAAAATATTTGCAATCTAATTTAAAATAATAAGAGTAGAAAGTTAGAAAATTAATTTAAAAATAAGGGAGCTGATCTCTCAGGTGGATTATCCTTATCTCCAATTGTAAATCCAGATGGACCCCTTGAAAATAGCAAAGTGTAGACCTTCTCTCTTCTGCTACCTCTTTCTCCTACTGCAATATTTATCATCAGCAAACAATTTAGGTGTATTGTTCATCAGCATTTCCTACATGGCTATTGCATTTCAGTTTCAATTTGATTGACAATCTTTGATCGATGAATTCAGTTTATGCTATTTTAGTTCACTTCTCCATGTGACGTAGAATTCCCTGAACACAGATGGATTATTTCATTTGTATATAAAAATCAAAACTGTTGTTCAACTCTTCTGTAAATAATCAAATGTACCCATGGAAGTTGATCAAACTAAAAATAAAACAGTTGTAATATCCTTGATCGGTCAATGACTTTTACTAGTTTGGAGGAAAATGAAAAATACTGCACTTAGGTTATCTGTTCTCCTTACAGTTCAACACACGTTGCTGTATTTGAGTTTGTTGTTCCCCACTTTCTTTACTGTTCCAGACATTTGTGTACACTAATCAAACTTTTGCTCAGCATAAATTGATGAGAGATTTCTCGAGTTAACAACCATTTTGGACTTTGGGAGCTTGGTTTGGAATTTTATACTTTCCAAATTAATGTCACACATTCAAAGAACAAAACTTTACTCACTGACAACATTTCTTCAAAGTAAATAAAATATAAAGATAGTTCAATTTGAATAAAAATAGATGCTTGAACGTAGTTCCTCGTCCAGCTATATAATTCTTTCAGAAAACCAAACCCACTAAACTCTCAGAGCTAATGTTTTCCTTATCCATTAAAT
Source organism: Raja brachyura (assembly GCA_963514005.1). The sequence continues at coordinate 33,654 of CAUPSL010000486.1, forward strand.
CTTGAATTTGACCAGCATTTTCTAGCAAAACATCACAGCTATTGTTCCAACAAATTACAAAATAATTCCTGTATCATCTTAAATTTGTACTCCATCATCTCAAAGCAGTTCAGGATTACTATCTCTATCTTGTGGACACCCACTAAGATTTTTCAGTTCATATTTGCAGCAATATCCAGATGTTTTCAGTGTCTAGAGATGTATGTCGTTCCTAATGTGGAATTGGGCTTCTGATTCTCCCTTACTCACAAAACACAACTAACTTACTCACAAAACAAACACAATGGCATTCATACAACGATTAATCTGGATTTATGTTCTTTTCCTTTGGGTACAGTTCAACTGTCCATTTAATTTCTTAATATAAATTATGATGCTAAAATTTAGAACAGACCAGATGCAAGAGATTACATTTACAAGTAAAGACTGGCACAGTAACTGGTATTAAGATGCCACAGAATCCTACCAGAGTCACAAAGTCACTATAGCACTAAAGTAGCTTATTTGACCCATTAAGTGCTTGCCAGCTCTATATAATGTTGTCAATACGAGTCCCCCATTCTATCTTTATTAACATACAAATGTATTCCATTCTAGTGCCTGTCCAATATCCTTTCAAAATCATTATCCCTGTGAACTTCCACCACTTTCCTACACTGCATGTTCACAACCGCTCGCTGCATAACCATGTTTTTCCTCACGTTCACCACATCCAGGCCACTCTCAAAACAGTTGAGGAAAACATTACATTTTTCTCCCCTTACCTTCGTTCGCAGGTTGATGGGAACAACCTTTCATGATTGATAAGAACCAGTCATGATTTTGCATGCCTGCATAATTGATGGTGCCATTATATCCAGTGCACTACACTGCACTTTATTCAAGCTCTGCCTGACCAGGGAACATTGCAGCTTTAGGAAGGCCTGTGAAATTTAAAATATATAAACACAGGAATAGGAGCAACCATTCTGTCCCACGAGCATGCTCTGCTATTGAATGAAATCATGGCTAATTTGATTTTAACCTCAACTCCACATTCCCATCTACCCCAGGCTTAACAAGAATCACCCACTTCGGCCTTAAAAACATTTGAATCTTCTGCTTCCTTTACACCTCAGAAAAAAATGCACCTCACCCTTTCTTAAATAGGCAAACCTCACTTTAAAGTGTCTTCAAATTCTTTATTTTCTCACAAAAGGAAGCATCCTCTCAACATCCACGCAATCAAGATCCCTTAGAATCTTGAACTATTCTAGACAGCAGTAGATGCATATTTAGATATTGAGATGTTTTCACTGGATGAGGTCCTCAACCATGGGGATATAGTTTCAAGGTAAGGAGTCCATCACTTAAAACCTAAGCATCTAGAAATTTCTTACAGTGTGTTGCATTCTGGAATTCTCTATCCTAGTATGTTGAGGAGGCTAGACCACTGAGATCACTTAGAGGAAGTTAGTTTTGTGATATATTTGGGAATTGATGGCTATGAGATCTGGCATACAAGAGGAGGTCTGGGATACATTAGCCATGATCATAGTGAATGGTGAGGCATGCCTGGAGACCCAGTGGCATAACCTGCTCCTTGTGTTCCTGTTCATAGTTTCACCTATTTTTCCTCACAAGATGATCAACTTTTTCCAGGTTTAAGTTGCGTACATTTTCCCTGAACAGCTTCCAATGCAGTGACATTCTTCCTTAAAGGCGACCAGTACGGTATGTGTTGTCACAGCAATTAGAACTGCTCTCATAGATCCTTCAGCCTGGATTCAAACCTGCTGTATTGTCCATGGACAGTTAGCATGGTCCTCCTTTGACCAAATATTATCCTTCCCACATCCAAATATATGCTAGTAGGTTAATTGGCAATTGTAAATTACCCCAATGTAGATGGGTGGAAGGAGAATTAGGGGTGAAGATCGGCACATAAAAGAGAGAATAGGATATAAAGAAACAAGTGGAGGAATTGAATTGATGGGAATGCTCAGAGCATTGGAACAGGATAAATGGCTTCATATGTTACAAGATAATATATCAGTATCCCGTTCCTGCTTTTCCCCCATATCTCTTGGTTCCTTCAACCCTAAGAGATAAATCTAACTCTCTCTTGAAAACATCCAGTGAATTGGCCTCCACTGCCTTCCACAGATTCACAACTCTCTGGCTGAAGACGTTTTTCCTCATCTCAATCCTAAATGGCCTCCCCCTTATTCTTAAACTGTGACCCCTGGTTCTGGAGTCCCCCAACATCGGGAACATATTTCCTGCATCTAGCTTGTCAAATCCTTCAAGAACTTTATATATTTCTATAAGATCCCCCCTTATCCTTCTAAATCCCTGCAAATACAAGCCCAGTCAACCCATTTTTTCATATGTCATTCCTGCTATCCCAGGAATTAATCTGGTGAACCTATGCTGCACTCCCTCAATAGCAATAATGTCCTTCCTCAAATTAGGAGTCCAAAATTGCATGCAATACTCCAGGTGCGGTCTCACCAGGGGCCTGTACAACTGAAGCAGGACCTCCTTGCTCCTAAACTCAAATCCTCTCGCAATGAAGGCCAACATGCCATTAGTTTTCTTCATTGCCTGCTGCACCTGCATGCTTATTGTCAGTGACTGATGTACAAGCCTATGTCTCGTTGCACCTCCCCTTTTCCTAATCTGGCACCATTCAGATAATGTTTAAGAAAGAACTGCAGATGCTGGAAAAATCGAAGGTAGACAAAAATGCTAGAGGAACTCAGCGGGTGATGCAGCATCTATGGAGAGAAGAAGGAATAGGCGACATTTAGGGTAGAGACCCTTCTTCAGACTGATTTGCCACCAAAGTGGATAACCTCACATTTATCCACATTATACTGCATCTTCCATGCATCTACCCACTCATCCAACCTATCCAAGTCACCCTGCAGCCTCATAGCAGCTCACACTGTCACCCAGCTTTGTGTCATCCGCAAACTTAGAGATGTCACATTTAATTCCCTCATCTAAATCGTTAATGTATATTGTAAATAATTGGGGTCCCAGCATTAGTCTCAGCCTTCCATTCTGAAAAGCACTAGTTAATACCTACTCTTTGCTTCCTGTCTGCCAACCAGTTCTCTATGCATGTCAATACCTTAGCCCCAATAGCATGTGCTCTAATTTTGCACACTAATCTCTTGTGTGGGACCTTGTCAAAGGCTTTTTGAATGTTCAGACACACCACCTCCACTGGCTCTCCATTTTCCATTCTACTTGTTACATCCTCAAAAAATTCCAGAAGATTAGTCAAGCATGATTTCTCCTCCATAAATCCATGCTGACTGTGTTGGGATTTGGGAGGAAACCGGAGCATCCAGTGGAAATCCACACAATCACAGGGAGAAAGTGCAAACACCATTATCTGCTGCACCATCATAGAAGAATTTTGCAAATCTTTCATTATAATGTATAGATCCTTCAGCTCCACAATCTCTTGACTTTGAAATAGTTTGTAAATGTTCTGTCAAAATGGACAATTCTACATTATAAACCTATATGCCAGATCTCCCAATTACTTAACTTGCCTACATGTGTTTATAGCTTTCTTGTATTGTATTCACATCTTCCTACCCACCTTGCTATCATCAGCAAATTTATCAACCACACCTTTACTGCCTTCATCCGTCATCCTGTAAAAATTTTGAGGACCCAGCAGTGATTCCTTAGCACATCACCCATGCTAACCTGAAAATATTAATTTACGGCTACTCTCCGTTTCTTATTTGTAGCAATGTTACAAAATTTTGAGATTTTAAAAATCAAGTCTGCAATTTATCCCATCAGATAAAGCATAGAAAGAAGTTTAATTTGACACCTAATTCACTTTCATATCTTCAGTATTAAGAAAGTTATGACCATTTTCATACTCGGAAATTAGCATCTTGTTCCCCATTGCCTTTCAATTGACTAAACTCAAAAGCTGTGATCTGGAACAGTTAAAACCCCATAACTTTATTAAAAATTAAGAGAACTCAATGAAACTTTCAGTTATTATAGATTGAAGCATTCTGAAACAAATATGAAACAATCTTACTTGGATGACCTGAAATTAAAGCATATAATTAGTTAGTTATCTAATTGTAGCTAATTACAAAAACATAATTTTTAAATCCCATTTTCATGAATTTATACGCCAAATGGAAGGAATTTAGTGTTTAATGCCTGTAAATTAATGGCCATTTAAATCAACCAGCGAGTGGGTTTTAGTGGAATGCGGTGGATTAGAACGTTGCGGTTTGCAGTGAAGTCGGTATGAAAAATACAGCCGGTTCATACATTTTTTTTGTCCCCTTTTTCGCAACATGAAAATATGATTAAAGCCTTCCTAAAAACCAAGTTTTTATGTAAAAATAAACTGTGTAGCTTCTTTTATCGCCTACCTTAGGTCCGTTCCGCAGTCACCATTCAGAGCTTTAGAAGATGATTTTCAAACTACTCTAGTTAATAAATAATCTAGCGTAGTTTAAAAATACCTTTATGAATGAAATGTCGGAGCGATTTCTCTTTAGCGACGAAATCGCCCGACATGGATCGACTTGGACTGCCTAGAAAAAAATCGTCATTTTAAACCCGCCCCCCTCTAAAAGGCGCCAAAGTCGCGCACACAGGGAGCGGCAGAACTGCAGCGCTGCTCAAGGTAGGTATTGTAACATACCTATTATTTGCCAATCAACCATCCATCGATATTAGTATTTTACCTTCTATACCATATAAGCTTTTATATTTCTGTAATAACTTTTAGATGTACTATACAAATGTAAATTAATAACATTCATGCTGCATTTTACTTCAGCTGCCCTATAAATAATTTGCTGTGACTTAGACTACAAGAGTCAAATCTCTTTACTGGAAGGTTACAAAAATCAATGATTTGTACTGTACCACAGATACAACACTTAACCACTTACACGTTTATGGCACCTTTAATGTGCTAAAAAAAACAGAATCCACTATGTAGTTACTCTCATTCTGTCAAATAATGTATTTTTCACATTAATCCCAATTAATTAAATTCTGTTTTATTTTACACTAGTCTTCTACACTAATTATTGCCCTTCTAAAATCATATTCCAAAACATAAATGCTTAGTAATAAGATAAACATAAACGTCGAAATATATTTTCTACCCCAGGTAGTACTATAGAATGACAGAACATTTCTACCTGACGATTTAGCAGCAACATTGGCATAAATTGGCCAGTCTCATTTTCCCACTGGAACGGCATTGGCAAAGATCCAAGACAATGTCAGCACATCCATTTATTTAGCTGGAACATCTTGCATGACAGTGTAGAAATTTCCCTGGAGTGGGGGGGGGGGGGGGAAGATAAGAGGTGACTTGATTGTGACATGGAAAATTATGAGTGGCAGATAGGGTAGACAGTTGTATCATATTTCCCATGCAAGGGGTGTCTATAACTTGAGGGCATTGATTTAAAGTGAGGGGCAGGAGATTTAAAAGGGTTGTGAAAGGTTACGTTTTCACATAAATGGTAGTAGGTATGTGGAATGAGCTGATAGAGGAAATGGTGGTAGAAACAGGAACAGTAACAGCATTTAAGAGGAATCTGGACAGGGACTTAAATGAGCAAGCCACAGACAGACAAAATCAATGCAGGCAAGTGGGATTAGTATATTTTGGGATAATGGTCAACATGGATGCGGTTTATATGCTGTACAACTTTGCAACACCAATAAAGAAGGTAGTATATTAACAATAGACATATTAAGATTTTAATAGTTAAGAGTTAACTTGAAGTTAATTTTAACCATTTACAAATAAGGAGATTAACTCCAGAGTCAAATTTAACATGGTACCAGAGCTGGGTGGACACTGAGCATTCTGCAGCAAGTGCCTGATCTCCCATACCTCCAAAGTTCCTCCATCATCATCACTAAAGAGGCACAAAGTGGGCATGTGATAGAAAACTCTCCACTTATTGGAATACATGAAGTGTAACCCATACTTAAGATTGCAATCCAAGATAAAGCAGTCTAGTTGATAAATTCCTAGTTGATGAATTTTCACTTACCACCTTAACCAATCCCCTCCACCAGCTTCAACACTGTGCACTGTCCATAGTGAAGAATACCCTGCAGCAATTAGCCAAACCTACAACAGCAGTTGCCAAATCTCCAAATATGAACACAGAAGGCGGAAAGTAGCAAACAGGAACACCATCATTCCAAATTTCCCTCTACTAAAAACTACCTTGTTTTGGATGTCTATCACTGTTAGTTCATCATTGTTCACAAAGTCTCATAATTCTCTACGTAACATTCGTAGCACCTCCAACACAATGCTGCAGTAGTTCATAGCGGTAACTGACCATATTTTGTTTTACTTATTGTATGGTTGAAATCTGGACACACTGCCTAAGGTGGGGGCATAGACTTTCACAACATTAAAGAAATGGTTATAGGTGTGCTTGAATCACCGAGGAATAGATAGGCTACAGGCCAAGTGGTGGAATAGATCAATTTAGATGGATACTTGGTCAGTATGGCCATTGATGTGCCCAAGGGCATGTTTCTACACTGTACAACTAACTATTTGCTTATCGGTGACAAATTATAGTGCTTGTGTCATCTCAAAATTAAATAGTACTTGTAATTAGCATTTGAAGATTCTGCAACTGATTCAAAAATCTGATGGGTGTCAAACTACCCAATTTTGATCTACGTGTTTATTTTCTTTATTCAATTTCAGGATCTGGATATCAGCAGCAGAGCCCTCAAATAATTGCATATCCATTGCTGATCTAGAGATGAGCTGTTTTCTTGATCCTCTGCTGTTGTTCTGGTGAAGGTGCTCCCAAAATAATATCCTTTTGCTGGTTGCCTGGAACTCCTGGGAGTTCCAGCATATTTATCCACCGAGAACGAAGGCCATTTCAATGAACATTTAAATCAATCACATTGATAGGTCTGGAGTCAGGTAGTCTAGGCTGAATTAAGGATGGCAGATTCTTCCCCTGAAGTGAATTGTTTTTATGACACTTAGGTAAATAAGTGATGAACATTACTAATGATTAGTTATTTTAAAATTCCAATTAACTTAATTTAAATTCTACAGATGTGATAGTGGGATATTAAGGTCTCTGGCTTACCAATCCAGTTACCACTGCATTGTTACAAATGTGCAATGTTTATAAAAATACAATGTAAATGTATTATGAAATTAGAAACACTGCACAAATGTAAAACAACAGATTATGTATCCGTTACTCTAATTCCAGTCATCTTGCTATATTAACTGTAGAATCAATATTAGTTACTTAGCTCATAATCCAAGTCATTAACAAATAATGATGCTTTAAGTGATGAAATAATATAGAAATTTAGAAAATAGATCAAGTTTTAATTCAGTGTTCTTGGAACAATCTGGATTTTTTGAATCCATTATAACTTTCAGAGTTAATCTTTAATTTCAATTAAATAACATCTCTTAGGTCATAGGGATGTGTTTTGAAATAGATGCAAGCATTAAAATATCAAATAATATTCTCAATGAGGCTGTTTCTGTAGAGCAATTTACTCATCTACTCAAATAAAATGCAATTATTAAGAACCAGAATTATTTAATCTATGAGTGATCATACCTTCACGTCAACACCGCAGATCTTGAGAATAAATACACATCTGAAGCTGAAATCTCCACAAATATTTTTAGAAAATCAGATTTCTTTGAGGTCAAAAAAGGAAATAGCAGTATTTATTTTGAGTTCTTAGAATGAGAAATTTACTTTCACAAACCGCTTAAATCTTAACTAAAATGGTGATCTTTTTAGTTTGATCTAAAGGGAGGATTTAAACAAAAAAACAAATATATTGAGGACCATTAATTGCTCTCCCCATTTTGTTTGGCAGAATATCATTGTCACAGGTGTTTTATCACTCTTTGTGTCTCACTACATTCAATCTAGAAATGACTGACACAGGAAAAACATTAATTTCTTTAATTATTAAAAAGCAAATCCAATCAATTTATTTCATTAAATATATTTTAATAATACTAAATCTTTACATTTAATTAATGCCACTGATCTTGTATGGATGACAATGTGATTTTACTTGCTGCTGAACTTAGAGATGTTTATTACATTTCTGTGCTGTGGATTCCCATTTTCCTACGTTGGCTCCTGTTTGGGTGTCAGCTGTAATGTTTCTCCAATATCCAGCAAAGAATGTTTCATTAAGCATGCTGTGCAGCCTACCTCAATTTTGTACACAGCAAGTCATAAGCAAAAAGTACAATTTCCAAGTATTGGTAAAAATTAGAGAAATAAAATTAAATACAAAGGTTAAAGCAGAAACCAAAGTATCAGAAACCTGTTTAAACATTTTGGAAAACACCAAATTCTGAAATAACTGAAGGAATGGCAATCCACACACAAGTTTTAGGACTAGAGAAATGTCAGAACAGAAATGATGGTTAAGTGTCTAATTAAAGGTCCGTTCACATTTCATGCAACAAAATATCGCAATTTTAATTCCTTTTTTAAAAGAATGTTCATAAATACTTGAAATTGTCTGAAACTTGTTTCTTAATACTGTACTGAAAAATGTTACAAAATAGTGCATTGACAGGTATTACTTTGTCAGTACAATATATAGGCTAGATATAGATATATACACACACACTTTTTTTAATAGGGGAACATATGATCACATTATCTCAAACAGCTTGAACTGCAGAATGCATCAAAGTAATTGATATTACATTCTTAAAGAGTTAAGTTAAATTGCAGTTTATGCCTTGAGTCAAGCTCAGTGAGAAGTGAACTGCAATACAAGCTGAAGTGCAAATGCAATATGTTGCATTACCTGTGTCGGCATGTTTTCGTGCTTGGTCAAGAAAACAGGAATGCTACTTTCTCAGATCATTAAAATAAAGTCACCATGAAGTGCTGTCTTGTGCAATGGTTTAGTTTTCACATTAACATCTACAAAGTTAAAGCACTGAGAAACAAATCTCAAACATTCCAACTTCAGTGAATTTAAAAGTTTGATTAAAACACTTAAATTGCTGTTTTTCCAACAACTTTTGGAGGGGGGTGGGGGGGGAAAGAATGTAATGGGCTTGGGGTCGGTCCAGGGCTTATTAAGGCGCAAATTTTGCACGTATTGGTCCAGGTTCTGTCTATCCCAGTCCTCACAAGAGCTTGGTATGATGCCAGCTGAGCAAAACAAAGAACTTGCTCTGCCTACGTTCACTGGTGTGATGGAATGGCATATTTTCATTAAGCTGTCTCTGCTGTTGTAATTGCATACTTGCCTGGGAAAAATTATAATCCAGTCACTTATTCAGAGGGCATGTGTGACTGTCAGCAAAGCATCTGTGAATACTTGAGAAAAGCATTCATCTTGAAATTGCTACTGGATGTTCATATTGTTTCAGCAACGTTCTGAACAATTTGAAAGACCATATTCAGACCATTTAGTCAGCAAGATAGCTCAGTGAATGCAAACTACTCTACAAAAAGCATCTGAATCATAGTCATTGATATAATGTACACAGCACTTTTTTTCAAACCATAATTAGCATTCAAAAATACATTTTTACTTCATAGTAACTATTCTTATGATGCCAAGACAGTGCAAAAGAGACTTAAGAATGCAATCTCATAATGTAAGCTTACTACCTACAGCAGTTCCAAGGAGGGATTAATGCATCCTTAACATCGGGATCAAACGAAAACATCTATGAAACAGTTTTTCCTTTTTGATGGCTTCAGTGAACATTCAACGCTGTCGGTGAGTTTTAACTTTTCAAATTAAACCATCGACCGTTGGCTGTACCTTGAGATCCATCATCAGCATAACTACTAATCACATTCCACGCAAGCAAAGCCCTCAGGTTTGTACTGAAATTCTGAATCAATTAATTATTTGCTTGGTTTAGCTCACTTAATAAAAAATGAAGACAGTTTATCCATAATATAACAAAAATCCCAATTTACTTACATTTTAAAGGAGCACAGGAACAAAATTTGATTAACTAAAAGAGGCGGTATCATAGAGTGTGAAGATGGTTATCAAGAATTACAAACAGGATCATGAACAGCTGGGAAAGTGGGCTGAGGGATGGCTAATGGACTTTCAGATAGTGTGAGCTATTGCATTTTGGAAAGTTAAGCCAAGGCGGGACCTTCACAATGAATGGCAGGGCGCAGGACATTGCAGAGCAGAAGGAACTAAGAGTACAAGTACACGGTTACCTAAAAGCAGATGGTGAAAAAGGCTTTTAACACACTGGCCTTATCAGTCAGAGAAAAAATGTGTTCGAGCAACTGAGCGGATCAAGCAGCTTCTTTGAAGGACATGGACAGGTGAGGTTTCAGGTCGGTAGGTACCCTTCATCCCGGAATGAAAAGTTACCTATTCATGTTCTCCAGAGATGCTGCCTGACCCGCCGAGTTACTCCAAAACTTTGTTAAACCAGCATCTGCAATTCCTTATGTCTTCATCAGTCAGGGAATTGAGTATATATATTTTGAGATGTTATGTTACAGTTGTACAAGAGAGTTGGTGGGTCAAACTTGGAGTATAGAGTTCAGTTTTGATCACTGCGATAGGAAAAATGCAATTAAGCTGGAAAGAGCGCAGAGAAGATTTACGAGGATGTTGCCAGGACTCCAGGGCTAGCATTTTAAGACATTTGGTCAGGCACATGAATGGGAAAGGTTCAGAGGTACATGTGCCAAATTAGGCCATATGGGAATAACTTAGATGGGGTATTTTGGTTGGCCAGGAAAGTTGGGCCAAAGGGCCTCTTTGCTTGCTGTATGATTCCAAATTTATGCAAATCTCTTAGTAAATTCCACCAATTGTATTATAGCTGACCTGTAGCTCAATTCAACATAACAGTATTAAAATGCATAAACCTGGCATAAGTATTCCATCTGCCCACTTGCAGCATAGGATACTACTCGTAAGGCAGTGCTCATGACACATCTTTGCTCGAGTACGCCATAATAAATGCCAGATTTTCTTTACATTAAGTATTCATTTCATATTGTTCTTTGAAGATGCAATTTTCCTTGCTTAAACCAGATGGTGCATTTCACATAGTAAATACTCACTGCATAGAGAATTTTCCCTTAAGTTCTCTACTCTATTAATGGTGGCCTTAATGCCCTTAACAATATCTCCCTCTTCACTACTAGGAATTTTCATAATTTCATCTAAATGTCTTGTTCTATTTTAGCAGAACAATTTTGATGCCTCTCAAATTCTAGTTTATTTTCCTCTATATTAATTCAATGTTACCACACAATAGCTTCAATACAGCTTTCATAACGTATAACCAATTTATATAAACTAAATTATTTTTGAACTTTACATCCCTTGAAATAAAACAGGACATGTGTCGCACATTATTAAACAAAATCAGAGCACATGGAAATATAGGCAATATATAGCCTTGAAATAAGAAAAGATAAATAGATAATATTCAAGTTCAAATGCTGTAACTAGATCAGGTGATGCAGGGATGATCTATATCAATGATTTCTACATTTGTTAATGTTACAAGATTGTTGGTAATGGAGATGAGAAGTGGATGGAAAGAGGTTTCAGAGAATACACATAGGTAAGAGCATGGCAGATGGAATATAAGATGAAAAAATGCAAAATCATTCATTTCAATAGAAAAAAAATAGGAAGGATATGGAGACAAGGCTCTGAAAAACAGACTGCTGAAGGAACTCAGCAGGCCTGGCAGGATTTGTGGCGGGAAATGGACAGTTAACATTTTGGGTCAGGACCCTTAGGGAGTTTCGTGCGAAGGAAGAATATACTTACAATGGAGTAAATGCAAAGGAAGTTCATTCACCAGCTTGATTCTTGGGAGAGGGAGAGATTTTCATGTGAAGAGATGAAGTATATAGGCCACTGTGGGAGAGAAACTCATTGAAACATTTAACAATTCTTATGCCATTAAAGTGAAGTAGGATCAGCCTGGCAAGTTTGGGGAACTCTGTTTGACGAGAAATATCAAACTCTTGTCAGGAAATTGGAGGCACACATCAGATATTGGCTGTTGGAATCAAGCAAAACCCTCTGTGGGCATAAGGGCAGGAGTACACTTGGAGAAAGTACAGAAAAGATTCACCAGAATGTCACCTGGTCTTGCGGGCTTGAGTTATGGGGTGAGACTAGATAGGTTGGGATTTTTTTCCTTTGGAGCATAGTTAAGTATATAAAATCATGATAGGCATGGATAAGGTGAATGCTTACATTCTTTTCCCCCCAAGGTTGAGGATTCTAAAACTGGAGGTGATAGACTTAAGATGAGAGGGCAGAGATTTAAGAGGTTGGCAGAGCAGAGATTTAAAAGGTATCTCATGGTAATTTCTTCATTCAGAGTAGTCCGTATCTGAAATATGCTGCCACAGAAAAGCTATAAAAGTGGATGCAATTATGACTTTCAAAAGACAATTGGAAGGATACACGAATAAGAAGGGTTTAGAGGATATGGATAAATGTAGGAAAATAGAATTAGCCCAAAATGCCAATTTGGTTGGCATGGATAAGGTGGGCCAAAGGTCTGTTTCCACAATGTATAGTTCTATGACTCAATGCTGGGATTCTTTCCCTGGTTGATGTGTCCTGAACAAGGGGTCACTGATCAAAATAAGTCAAGTCATTCAGAAGTATCGACACTCTGATGGTAGTTAATCTATTCAAGGGCTATGGGGTCAGTAGTAGTAAGGTGTAAGATATTATCCTATGGACAGTCAGAGCAGACATAAGAAAACAATGGCTAACGCTTGTTTCTATTTCTTACATTCTATTTTTATTTCCTGCTCAAATTATAAATGTACTAAAATGCCCTGTGTGATCCAAAATATTTTTTTTCATGTATTGGATACAGCTGTTGCTCGCAAGCTGTTGCTGGCATTTGTAATTGAGGCGATGCTTTAATGGTTTAATAGGCTTTAATGGTTTAATAGAAGAATAGCTAACCAGACATGGCCAGTGTTTAGTGTTAACACACTGCTGTGAATCCTTACCGAAAGAGCATTAGTGCTTCAGATGTATTTTTACAACAATCCATTACTGATACAAACTTTTTTTAAAAAACAAATTCAAATATTCAGATGCCATGGTGAGTTATTCAGTAATCTCAAATCATATTTTCACTGTAAAAGTTAAATTCTATACTGATACTTGGGATATACGCCATCTTCGTTCAATCATTTCAAGCCATACTTACAAATGTCACACTTTCGCCTATCAATCTTTCTGATTAGACTATTTTCCTGCATTCTATGCACCTAAACATTGCTACCAACCTTTGCATAAACAACACTAAGCAATTTCCTTTTATCTAAAACCCATCTTCAAAAAAAACAAAATTGCAAAAAATATTTCACCTTTAGGAAATTCCCATTTGTGGCTCTGAATATTTCAAACCTATCAAAAGGTTCAGAAATGCTATAATGAAAAATAAATGATTGACTAATCTCACAATTTACATTAACTTATGCAGCTTTTTGTAAAATATGGGATTTAGAAGAAACAGCGTAAGAGTGAAGTTGAAGTCAAGTTTAGATCAGCCATAATCTTATTGAATGGCAGAACAGGCTCAACAGGCCAAAAAGCCACTGCTGCTCCAGTTCTTAAATTCTCGCATTCCAATTTGCTCCACAATTTATCCTCTTATCCCCCTGTGGGCAAGCTAATCTCCGGCCCTCTGGTCTTTTTTCTCAGAGTTCTTTCAATAAACTAAATTGGTGCCATTGGAGTTCACTGATTTATTAATTTTGTATTTCACTACTTTTTCCCAGAACCAATTCTTTAAACTTGCTCCATATCTAGTTTCATAAACTTCAATGCCACCTTACTGTACAAATTCATGTAAACAATGTAATTATCACATGCATAATTACATTTCATACTTTACAGCAAACAAATTATTTAAAAAAAACTTCAAATTACATAAAAAACCATTATTTATTTCTTTGGAATTCTACTTAAACTGCTGTCCCTCTTGTTTTCTCTATATTTTGTCAAAACTTTTTAAAAAGTTTTTAGCGATGAACATTTTAGCTTTTACTACTTTTCAAATAGATGAATATAACATATCCACTTTATTTTTAAATCTACTCGCATCTTATACCTTTCCTCTAATCTCATTTTTTATTGTTACTCTTTAACCATATTCTCCTCTTTCAAGAGTAATTCACAAAAATATTGTACTCTTTTTAATAATGCACTTGTAGTGTCAGGATGCAGAAGCTATTATTCAAACCTTGATATTGAAATCAATCATACAGTCTGAAGCAGGAATAAATTAGACTTGCTCTTAAGGAGTGGCTTTATAACCTCAGGCATTTCAGAATGCTTTACAGCTAATGAAGAACTTCCCTTTGATCTATATACTCTTTTGTAATGAAGGAACAGTGAAGAACTTCAAATAAAGTCCTTCTGAAGGGGTTTCATGTTCCCTTCCCTGAAGGATAGTACATAAAAATATGGGCTTTTATGAAAACCCAACATATTTCAAAAACATGTGCGCTGCTTCACGGATTTCATTCTTAATTTCCATAATTGGAATTTATCTTCTTAGTTCTTAATTCATAGCAACTAATTAGTCAAACAGTATCCAATACAATATAGAAATGTTTTGGAATACAATACAGAATTACAAGCATTAATCACATCCCCCACATACCACAGAAGATTTCTCCAAACTATTTACTATTTCCATAAGGAAATTAAGTTTTCAGCCAACAGAGTTCAATACATTGCTCAAAAAAAGCATAGTAACCGATGTTTCCCCATCTGGTGTGTTTGATGGCCTGTCAACCCATTAGCTTAATAATTCCCCACATATTTTATTCTGACATGTAGAGGTCCAACTTCAAAGTCAAAAATGACCACTGCTTATAGATCATCTGCATTAATCTATCTACAATGAAAGGAAAAATTATATTCCATCACTGGTCTCAGACAGAAATTACTGCTGCACAGTCACAGCAGAGCCAAAGCAAGAGATATTTTGAGACCACCCTTGCCTCAACTTATAGTGTGAAATTGCTTCCCTCTGCGAGATCAAAGAGTAGGTGTCTATTCTGAGCCCAAACTGACAAGAGGATGCGGACTTTGCTGAGGCTCATTAAAACTTCGAAGCATTCAATCGTTTCTACTTGTAAAGGATTTTCCCATCATAAAGCATCAAAATTGGATCATTGGAAGCCTCAAAATCTTATTTGAGAAAAATCCAATAGGTGGTATGTTTAGCCCTCAGACTACATAGAAAATAGGTGCAGGAGTAGGCCATTCGGCCCTTCGAGCCTGCACCGCCATTCAATATGATCATGGCTGATCATCCAACTCAGTACCCCGTACCTCCCTTCTCTCCATACCCCCTGATCCCTTTAGCCACAAGGGCCACATCTAACTCCCTCTTAAATATAGCCAATGAACTGGCCTCAACTACCTTCTGTGGCAGAGAATTCCAGAGATTCACCACTCTCTGTGTGAAAAATGTTTTTCTCATCTCATTCTACCTGCTATGCCACCGTGCCATCCATTATTTGAATATTGCATGTATCTTCTCTTGTTGATTCGGTAATTGGCTCAGGTATTCCCCTGAATTTTAATTTAAAGATATTTAATCTAAGGTACAAGGCAATGACTACTGGACTGGCTACCATCGAATTCACTTTGTTATCTCCATCAATCTAGCTCCAAATCAAAAGCAAACAAATTGCTGTAAGAATATCAATATTGAAGATTACAAAGACTCTGCAAAACATGGCTCTTTTCAGTTAGGAGCTGGAGTCCACAATGTACAGAGTTCCCATCTGGCCGTTGAGGAGTTCTCCCCAAATTGTCCATATGTTTAGATCCACAACGGACGTGAATTTCATGTCAACAATTCTAACAATAATACAAAGAGCAGAATTGACAACCATGCATTGGCTTCAAATCAAATAAGGCAATGAAGTGGGACTGTGGAGCACTCTTTTCAAATTTGCCAACTGAGGGAAATTAGCCATGCTCAGATATTTCATGACGGCATGGAAGACTTGATCTTATCCAATGTGTATGCACTGACCTTATCTCGGTGAAGACCCGTGATTAGATCATAGCCCCCGCATCTCTCTCATCATAATGGTGGCAAAAAGACGGCACAGCGCTATACACCCGGGTTCGATCTTGACTATGAGTGTTGTCTGTGCACAGTTTGTATGCTCTCCCTGTGACCAGGTTACTTTTCTCCAGGTGCTCTGGTTTCCTCTTACATTTCAACACCATGCAGGTTTGTAGGTTAATTGGCTTCTATAAATTAATGCTAGTGTGCAAAATAAAAATGTGGGACCACATAGAACTGGTGTGAACAGGTGATTGATGGTTGGCATGGACTCAGTGGGCTGAAGGGCCTGTTTCCATGCTGTATCTCTAAATTGGAATCACAATACTAAACTTCCCACTGGAATGCAGTTAATATACAGGATGATGGAAACCGTTCAATCTACGTGCCTCAACTCCAGAATAAAGGTCACCTCAGCTACAGAATGCAGCCAATGTGCATGTTAGGGAAGGGGCATTCACGATGACAGAGCTAATCTAGAGTAAAGTTGCGAACATGCCAAGGTAAATGACAAAAGGATCCCATCGTCCCAAACTACCCATGCGTAATTAACCCACATGATGAGCGTCTCCTGCCCACACCACCATGACACTCACACAATGGGCTTGATGGCTACCTCAGAATGCAGATAATTAGATGGGAGGTGCATCATCCATGACCTCCATAGCAGTACCAAAGAAAATAACTGCTATGTTTTCTACCAGTATTTTGAATAAGTTTTCCTTTCTCCTCAGTCAGGGAGGGCTCCTCCACCTCTGAGAGTTACAGGTTACTTAATGATGTCTCTTTCTATTTGCAATATTTCTGCTATTATTCCTCCCCATTCCTTAGATTCATACTGATCTGCACTATCTTTCTATTTCCTGCCTCACTAGCTCATGGTAAAGGTAATAATAACCATATAACAATTACAGCACGGAAACAGGCCTTCTCGGCCCTTCAAGTCCATGCCGACCATTTATTTTCCCCTAGTCCCATCTACCTGCACTCAGACCATACCCCTCCATTCCCTTCCCATCCATATACCTATCCACTTTACTTTTAAATGTTAAAATCGATCCTGCCTCCACCACTTCTGCTGGAAGATCATTCCACACAGCCACCACTCGCTGAATAAAGAAGTTCCCCCTCATGTTACCCCTAAACTTCTGTCCCTTAATTCTTATGTCATGCCCTCTTGTTTGAATCTTCCCTACCCTCAATGGGAAAAGCTTATCCACGTCAACTCTGTCTATCCTTTTCATCATTTTAAAGACCTCAACAAGTCCCCCCTTAACCTTCAGCACTCAAAAGAATAAAGACCTAACTTGTTCCACCTTTCTCTGTAACTTAGTTGCTGGAACCCAGGCAACATTTTAGTAAATCTCCTTTGTACTCTCTCTATTTTGTTGACATCCTTCCAATAATTAGGCGACCAAAATTGCACACCATTTGTATAAGCAAAACCCGATTGGTTTACCAGTTACATATTAACACAGCTTCTGTTTATTTTTTTGATAGATTTTTTTGAAATATAGCTATAGAGAGAATGGAGGGAGGAAAAAATAAATAAATAAATTACCAATAACCCAATTTTGGAGATAGGTCCGTAGATTATAAAGTGTAATTATTCGTCCAATCCAGGATTCAACTTCCGTGCTGAACCAATTTACCCTTTCAGAAAATCAATAAATGGAGACCATATTCTAGCAAATAGTTCTGCTTTGTCAATTAAGACAAGTCTAATTTTTTCCAAATGTAAGGTCTCAGACATCTCCATAATCCACATTTTAATTGTGGGGGTTGTTGGGTTTTTGCAAAATTTTAATATTAATTTTTTTCCCAATTATTGCACTATGCCAATGGATATTTTTAAAGCGGAGGCTGATACGTTCCTGATAAGTAAGGGCGTCCAAGGTTACGGGGAGAAGGCAGGAGAATGGTTGGGAAAGTTTGATTGACAACGATCGAATAGTGGAGTAGACTTGATGGAACAAATGGCCTAACTCTGCTCTAATACTGAAATCATATTCCTGGTGGCCCTGTTTTTTAACCCTCTACCTAACTCCCTAAATTCTCTTCGCAGAACCAACATTTTCCTTCCTAACTTGGTATCATCATGACCACAACCTCTGGCTGATCAGAATTTTCTGTGCTGGCTCAAAGACATCCTTGAGCCTGGCAACAGCAGACCATCCTGTAGTCTCACTTGCAGCCAGAGGGATGTCTGGGTATAGTTTCCTGCAGTCTACACGGAGCAGCTTGTTGATCTAACCTAAAAATATTTTTGCCTTGGGGAGATGCAGCACAGATTTACTTGACCAATTCTATGTATACAAAAGATATTCCACAAGGTAAAATTGAGTAGAATTGGGCTATATTCTCTGGAGGTTAGAGGGCATCTCATTGAAATGCATTCTTATAACAGCTTTACAGGGCAGACATTCAGATGCTATTTCTCGTCATTGTAGAATCTAGAAGCAGAAAATATTGCCTCAGAATCAGGAGTTGCCTACTTTACACTGAGATAGGAGAAAGACTACCTCATCAGGCAACTTTATTTCAGAGAGCCGTGGATTCTCAGTTGATGGGCCTAGTCCTATTTTTCATGTTTAAAAAAAAAAGATTTATCAGGTACAACTGAGAAAAAATCCTCAGTTGTACTTGAACAGCACAAGGTCTCAAGAGTGATCAGAAACCAGCATGTTTGAAAAGAAAATAACAAACTCTAACAGATGTGTTTCCCGAAGACAAGAGAAGTTGAGTAATTACAATTTTCTGAATGTATTTAATGAAAGAAATTCCATGAATTTATCCCATTTTACTCTTTTGTACATGCCAAGAATAAGCAAGAATAGAGGAATTGCATTAAAAAAAAACACATGGATTTCAATTGACCTGGAACAACTTACAAGCACAAAACCCAAATTCCAATGGCTTAACTCTTTTTTTTTAAATAATCATGCTGCTTGAGTTTCCCCATAGACAATAGACATAGTAAATGAGACAAATATAATGCATAATTTCAAAACTGAAAATTGTTGGGATATTCTGTTTTTCTTTTAATCATCTTTCTTAAAATACTTGAAGATTAGGCAAGCTATACAACTGAAGAGTGTTAGAAATCGAACAAGCTTGGCAAAAGGTTGCAATAAACATTCATTGCTGTCGGTGGGTTTTATTTTTAAACAACTCACTGATCAGTGAATGCAAACTGCAGCCCAAATATCTTTAAGTAGTAAGAGCTGTTGCACAAAACTCAAGAAACTGCAATGCAAGTTAAATATTTCCTTTAGAAACCTTAGTTGATGGAAATAATAATGCAAAAAATGTTTTTTTTATTAGATAACAACATTTTATTTGGTATTACAATTCTTTTTGTCTATTTAGGCTTATAAGCTTCTTCCAGCTGAAATCTTCATTCGAATTCTCATTCTGACAGGTTAGTATAGTGGAAACATTGGAGTTGGTATTCAGTAAGGATTGAATAGAATGCAAGACCTAATCCAGTCAAAGGTACCTTCTGACATTTTGTCTATAGTTCATAATATTTTACTTTAAAAAGTATTTTAAATCTTGAAAACCAACTGCTACAGCAATATTTCTGCAACTCATCACAAATACAACCCACAGGATACCAAGGGGAAGACGTCTACAAGATTAACAGATTAAATGGTGGATCTACAGGAAGGATGGAAGAAGTGAGGCAAGATGTGAATTTGAAAATGATAATTTTTCAGTGTTGCATTTTCCAACCCCAGAAAATAGCTGAGAAAAAAATGTGCGTGGTGTGAGTGGAGTAAACAAACAATAAATGACAATGTGAAATAATTGAAATTATAAACATTTTTTTTAACTAGCAGATCTTGCAACAGGTTCAAGTCATTTGGCCCTTCTCCCCTATTCAATATGACCAAGGCTGATCACCCACATCAGTACTCTCTTCCCATTTTCTCCACACATCCCTTCAGCATTAAGAAATATACCTAACTCCTTTATGAATATCTTTAATGACTTCCAATCCTTTCTGTGAAACAGAATTCCACTGGTTCATCACCTTTAGGTGAATAGATTTCTTCTGGCAATACTAAATAGCATTCCCTGTAGCCCGAGGGTGTACCCTTTGGTTCTGAACTCCTAAGCCATCAGTAACATCCTCCCTTCATCTTGTCTTCCAAGTCCTGTTATGATCTTATAGATCTACCTGCATTCCCATCCCTTCTAAATTCCAGTGAATACATGGCTAATCAATCCAAACTTTCCTCATATATCGCCTTATTATTCTAAAAAGCAATCTAGTAAACCTTAACAGTACTCCCTCCATTATAAGAACATCCTTCTCTTATTAGGGAGCCAACATTGCATGCAAAAAATCCAGGTGGGATCTCACCACTGATGCAAGTTATCCATGCTCCTATATTTGATCCTTCTTACAATGAAGGGCAACGTACAATCGCCTATAACATCACTAATGGTGATTTGAATGAAACATTACAATGAAGTTTTAAGTTGGGCAATAAATGTGGTCAGTTCGGCACACACAGTTCCATTTAGCATGAAAATCAGAAGGCTCAAACTATTTTTATATTTGGACTATAATAAATCTTTAGCAAGTTAAAGATACTACATTGTAGTTCACCAGTATGTTCAATAACTACATTCGTTATTTACCACATGTAAGCAACATAGGAACAAATAGTAGGAATGAATCATTCAGTCTTTTGCACCTATTATGCCATTCAATATTATTGTTGATCTTTTTCATCTCAGCACCATTTTCCAACACTTAATTTTGTATCCCCCTTTCAATCCCCCTTATAATTAAAAAAATGTACTTAATAAAATTAGAAGCTAACCCCTCAGTCCACTTAGGAAAGGTTACGGTGATATATTTATTTTGTTTTAGTTAAGTACAATAACCTTATGGCATCTTATCAAGGATCTTCTGAGGTCCAAACACACCACATCCACTGTTTTCTCCCTTAACTATGCAGCAAGTCACAACCTAAAAAAAATCTTTAAGATTTGTTAAATTTGATTTCCCTTTCATAAATCCATCCAGATTCTACTGAATCCAATTAGAGTCATATTCAAAACATCATGGAAACGGGCCATTCAGCACAACTTGCCCACGCCGCCCAACATGCGTCATCTACACTAGTCCTACCTGCTTGCAGTTGCTCCATATCCCTCATAACGCATCTCTTTTCATGTACCTGTCCAAATGTATTTTTCATTAAGTGATTTTTTTTCATCAATTATTTATCAATAAGATCCCCTTAATAATATTCTGTCATTATTGCTTTTACCAATCCCTCTATTACCTTTTCTTCGAGCAAAAATACAGATGCTATAAATACAAAACTAAAACAAAAAAGCCTGGAAGAATCTTGACGGGTCAGTGATCTAAAATATTAACCATATTCCTTTCCATAGACATTGAATGATCATGCATTTTGTTTCTAAATGCCAAAGATAACAAGCTAAATTTCAAAGGGGGATTATTTAAGGTTATTTGTTTCAGTATTCAACCACAAATTCAACAATTTTAAATTTTAGCCATAATTGTTAGTATTGATCTTACTACTACAATATATGCTGCTCTAGACCCATCTTTTATTTGTTTTAGCCTAACCTATTATCCTCTATTCATTTGCATCATTAACCTTTCTGTCAACTGCATTCCACAAATTACAGACATTCTCTTTTGTTCTCTCCAAAGCATTATCACCACCCTACATCATTGGACCCACACTGACCAACCTCTGTACTTGTTTAAAACCTGTTACAACGTGCTCTCAATGCACATTTCAGCTTCAATGAAAGATCATTGACTTGAAATACAAATCACATTCTTCTCTCCACATAAGCTGTATGACCTGCAATATTTGCATTTATTTTAAATTCTTGTAAATGCCATGTATGAGTGAAAATGACAAATAGTTTGGAGTTCGTACTGTTTCTAGTAACTGACAAATTAAAATAATTGGTGTTCATCCACTTGTGCGCATACTTTAATTACATAAATGTTCTTATTGCTGCTATTTGATGAATGAATTCTTGCCACATCGCAGAATAGTTAGTAAATGAAATACATACATGTATTTTTATCAACTCAAGCTAGTTTCCTTTTGCCCGTACTATCCAAAAAGGGGAAAATGTAGCCAGATAGAATGGGGGCAACAGAATTTAAGCAAAATAAACTTTAAATTATGAAGATGCAAGAGGCTGCAGATGCAGACAAATTAAAATTATTTTTGCTCAGGCAAAGAAATAAATAATGCCTGTTAAGAATGGGACATTAGATAGGTCTTAGTGAAAGGGATTCCTTTGTCTGTAAAATGTAGAGAGATTGAGCGGAAATTTCAAAGCATGGGGCTACATCGGGCACAGTTACATCCATCGGCGGTTGAGCAATGATTGGGAAGGGGATACACAAGAGACCTGAATTAGGAGCTCAAGAATTCTGGTAGGATTAGTGAACGTAACAGAGATGGAGAAGGTCAAGTCCACAAAGGAATCAAACAAAAGGATAGGAATTTTAAATTGGAGGCGTAATTGTGACAGCAACCATACAAGTTAGTGAAGTCTTAATTCAATTCTTGAAATGACAAAAGGCATGGAGGATTATTCCAATAAAGGAGTTGAACCAGATGCAGAGTGAAGGGATAGTGGAGATAAAAGGATATAGAGGTATCCGAGTTGGAGATGATCAAATCTTAAAGGAATTAAAATGGAAAATAATTTTATTATGAAAGTGACTCAACATGCAATGCCATTGACCTGGATAATTCATTTTGCTTTTGTTTTTAGAAATAAGGTTGAAAAATTGAAGAGGGGAAGGGAAAATTTTTTTTTTTTTTTAAGCCTCCAGCTTTTGGGGTTATCCCACTAATTGACAAAAATGAACAGCAGACGTACATTTTAATGTACAATGCTCCCTAGACCAGCATATTTGGCACAATATTCAACAAGATTTGTACAAAAAAAAAAAAAAAAGATTTGTACAAAAATAATCTTATTAACTTGAAGGTCATAGAGTAGAAACAACAAAAATGCAATCTACAAAATAGTTAAAAGCAAAATGCCCCATCACTGCAACTTTAATATTTTACTGAACCATTACTCACTGTTTAGTGAGTTCATCTGAAGCACTGATGATGACTCTAAATGTTGTACATCTGTACCTGTGAAAATAACAGAATAAAAGTTAAACATACTGGTGGGATATGTCTAACAGAGGAAACAGCATACATCATTAGCATGTTACACTATAAACCACATCAACTCATTCGCAAGTCAAACCTTGTTGTACTCAGCAATGTGGGATAAGAAACAAGTAGTCCACCAGATTGTTCTCTAGATATAACCCCTTCATCACAGGAAGCTACAAGATCTTAGCAGTCTTTGCTTTAATATATTTATAGATAACCAAGGTATTTCCAGGATGGTCTCTATAACGGTGGGATAACTCCAGGGTAATCCTCAAGGCTGTCACCATGGAAGCCATGCATTAACTGAACCAAGGGATGCAGGCCTCAACCAAAGGCAAGGATCTGTAAAGCTCTCAATGATTATGCAGGAAATATGATATCCATTACACATCATTTTTATTCTCATCGTTGGTTGGTTGAGAAGTGATGTGTGAATGTCTATACATTGATAAAGATGCAATGCCTCATCTGTGTATAGAAATGCTACACTTAGTACATATAAAGAGAATGTGCGCACTACACCCTCAGGGCGAATAGGTTTTTCACTCCCCTGCAACAAGAAAACAAGATTTGCTCCACACCACTAGCACTATATGTCAAAGGCATCAACTATGTTGCACTAATACAATATAACTGACCCGTAGTTACTCAAAGTATGGAATCAGAATCAAAGATTAAGCCAGGTAGCCTTCATGGTTTTTATTGATGGTATTCCAAATGTATTAAATTCAATTTCACAGCTTGCCATGGTAGAGTTTGAACTCATAACCTCTGGAATTGCTTGTCCGTAAACCATAAACAGTAGGATCTGCCACCAGTATAGTCTTTAACTGTTAATTAATAGAGACATCAATCACAATCGGCGATGAGCTCCATCCCCACTGTGACTAACATTCTTTGTGCAATTGTCAATATATTTTAGATTTGGATTCAAAGCAGCACTACATTTTAGTGATCCAGTTACCTCAGTCATGATTAGTAAACCTTTGATATGATTTTCTAATAGGTGTGCCTTAGTAACAAGACACTTACACACACAAAACATATTTAATGATGATGGACTATGAACAGTACTGCCTAACATGACCAATCAACAATCACGCAAGTCATCACAAGGCTCCCCTCCAAGTTTTTGGTTAATTTGTGTTATATTTAATAGAAGAATTAGCATTTTCTTAGTGATATAGTTTATCACCTTCACCTTTTTCTCCATCAAAACTAACATCCATGTTATTATCTCAATAATAAATCTCCCCGTGTTGTTCTTTTTATTCTGCCTTATAAATAATCATATGACAAGCCTTTAATTAAATAGGTTAACGCACCCCACCGCCAAGTAAAACAATAAAACAATGAAATGTTCTTCCCTGCACCCCTCTTCCCAAAACAAACCATTCAAATTCCAGGCAAAAAACAAGGGGTTGGAGGAATGCAGGTTCAGGCAGCATATGTGGAGGGAAACGAAAAGAGATTTCATATCAAGACCTTCTTTAAACTAATGGACAGGGAGGAGAAAGCCTGCAGAATGCAGTTTACTGTACATTATGTGTAGGAAGGAACTGCAGATGCTGGTTTAAACCGAACACAATAGACACAATATGCTGGAGTAACTCAGCAGGCCAGGCAGCATTTCTGGAGAAGGAATGAGTGACGTTTCGGGTAGAGACCCTTCTTCAGACCTACTGTACATTACTGTGAACCCATTCTATTTTTCTGTTCAAATCACTTACTCAACTGTTCATTACTGTGAACCCCTACTATTTATTTTTTCAAATCACTTCCTCATAGTTATAGCCTCAGTCTGTTGTAATGAGACTAAAACAGAGGACTGTATTCAAATAATGGATTCTTTATCCCTTTGTTCCAACATTTGGAACACCATTTCAAACATATTACATAACCACACACATCCTAACTTTTTCATGACTTTAATTTGAGTTTATGCATATTAGCTGCCACCATACTGTAGCCTCCACTCAATAATAGTCTTGCAGAGCAAATTTCTGCAGCAAGCAACTCTTGCAGCATCTTAATAAAATATAAACCAGTATTATCTAGTCATCGGCAATTTTGTTTGGCACCAAGTACAATAATTAATGTAAAAGCATAGCCACTTAAAATTGCACAATAAGAGAGCACAAATAAGCTGTTAGAAATTTGAACCATGGAACCTACCATTCAATTTACTAAATGCAGAATGGAAGATTTGATGAATATTGACTTTCCAAATAAAAACTCCTTCACATAATACTCTAGATCCTAGAATAGGGATATGATAGAAGAGAGACTACAGTAGCAGGTTCACTCACATTAAGGGTTAAAATAATGTTGTATTAAAACAATACATAATATTAGGAACTAACAGTGAATCAAAGCAGGTTTTCTAAGAAGGGTTTAAAAGACATGGAATATCCTCAGATGCTGATCATGCAGCCACCCTGAGTGCAAAATTCGTAAGTGCAGGGCAACCACTCGGAGAACAGGCTGCTCTGTGGAAAGGGAAAGAGTTAACATTTCAGGTCGGAGAACCTTTGTTTGAATTTGGACGAAGGGTCTCCGACCAGAAACAATTATTTCTTCCCATAGATGCAGCCTGACCAGGAGACGATTTCCAATATTTTCTGATAGATTTTAGATTTTCAGCATTTGCAGTTTAAAAAAAATAATGATTTGCAGGACAACCAAGCACATTATCAGAGAGAAGACATTAACACTACTTGCTTACACATATATAAACAGGCATCAACCCAACCAAATCAACCCCGCACCAGCAAGTGTGATGTGGATGGTCTTACATGTAAGCAATATTACACACATGTGTAAATATATTAGAAACCAAAGATTAAGAAATTACACCATAGATTTGATATAGTTAAACTTAACTTGCATTTATATTGATGGTCAAATTGTGTTTCTCCTAAACAAAAACGACATCACTATCTTATAGTAATTTCAGTTTCTTAAGGTGATCTCCATCTGACACTTTTTCTTCCTCACTCATTCTACAACACAAAAATATTTCCCTTTCCCCTTCTCCCTCTGCACGATTTCTCTGTCTTCTACTACATTCAGTTTAGTACTTGGACCTGGACCTCAAGATAAACAACATTTGGATATAGAGTTGAGGCACCAAAATGTACTTCAGATCTATTTCTGAAATTAGTACTTTAGAGAATTACAGTGAAAGCTGTCAACATGGTATAGCTTCATAGGATACATTTGAGTCTGCAGGCATATGGGAAGTGAGAGGCAGTTAGAGGATATCTTGCATTTCCCACTAAGCAAACCTTGGGATACATTGGTGTCTTATTTTAGGACTCTTCTTACATTACATGGAAAAGTAAAATATCAGCAATGTGGGCCATAAAGCCTTTGAGCAAAGCTTCAAATGAACAAATAAAAAGTATTGCTTGGCTCCGAAACTGTAAAAATAATAAGATTTTCGACAGCTTAATTAATTAAGAAAATGTGATTGCACAAATATCAAATGGAGAAATGAGGTAATGAACACATTGTATGACTGAATGGAGCTGCACTGCAGAGAACTGGAAGAGGCAAAGTAGGAGCAGCATGTGGAAAAAGGGGTGTGTGGGTCACTGGGTATTTTGTGGAATTAATATAAACTGGTAACCAGTGGGAAAAAATAGGAACAACATTAGTAGTTCTAGAATAAAAACTGAAATTTCTGAATTCCTAAATAACATTGATAACAATAAATGTATTGATTTATTTTAAATGCATCTATAAACTATTTGGTACAATTTGCATTCAAATAATTTAAGAAATATTTCAGAATTACAATTATATAATTATTCAAAAATAAATTTGTATAGTTTTCTTATAATGTAACTTAAAACTTATAGGTTGATGCCAATATTAGACCAATACTGACATTGCTTTAAGTTAGCACCTTGTACACGGAATCAGAGAACTATTTTGCACTGCCATTTCAAGATTAAATCACGTTCCAGAACAACTCTTCAATCTGCTGAAGAGTAGAGTGATATTGTAAGTGTGAGGTGGCTACACTGAAACTCCTTTTGGCTTTTCAGCTGGATGTAAAAAGGTCCAATGCCCATTATTTAAAAAAATGCAGGAATGTGTTTTTGTTCTTACTTAACACTACTTCCTTATGCAACACCATCTAGTTATTCATTTCATTTGCTGTTTGTAGTACCTTGATTTGTGCCAATTGGTTGCTGCATTTGCCATATAACAATTGTGCCTGCACTTCAAAAGCGTTTCCCTAGTTGTGAAGTACTTTGGGCCATTTGGAGCATATAATCAGCCATAAAACCCATTCTGTAAGATGATTTTATAGACCAATAGGAAAGTAATTTATTTCCTATTGCTCTCAAGCTATCTTGCTCAATTGCCAAATAAATTAATTGAATTAAAAAGCTGTTTTAATGTACTGATGCAATCATTGCTGACAGGGAGTCATCAAATGAAACTAAATTGTGGATGAAATACATGATTTTTGTAAGAATTTAATTATCCACCATATTACACAATTATCCTTATAACTTTCAACTTGGAGACATTTTTCCGAATAGCAAAATGCAACAAGTAAACCACTGATTTAACTCAGCTACATATGATTTGAGTTAAATCAGTGATTTACTTGTTGCATTTTGCTATTCGAGAAATGTCTTCATGTTGAAAGTTATAAGGCTAATTGTATAATATGGCCCCATTGTAAAAAAATCACATATATTCTTCCAAGAATTTATTAATGGTGAAAAATAGGTTGTACATGAAAATCTGAAGTTGCTTAAGCTTACTCCTAACCAACATTTTCAATCCTTCAAAAGTACAAGTTTGCATTGTAATCCTTTACCTATTCAAAAACTCATTACACCTAATGATCCGAGTCCACTTCCTGGCCTGAATGGGGTACAAAATACAACATTAGCAGATGGTCACTCGCACAATACTTGCTGCTATATGCTCAGCAGCTGTCCAGTGAGAGGACCAGATGGTTATGGACAGACCAGAGTTGATATTGGTCAACATAATTAAAGCTGATCATCTCAGGGAGCTGCATGCATCAAGCAAAAACTGTTAACATCTGGAATAGTTTGAAATATTCCAACACATTTTTTTGCAAAGAGAAATACAAATATAGCCAATGCCATAATATGCAAGGCCTGATAAAAAAAATGAGCTGTAATACTCTCCAATGCCAGAAACTTGACTGAAGATTTATCTCTACTCAAATTGTTCAACTTTTTTCACAGATTTACAATTGTGCGTGCAGCATAATTCATTTTGTATATTATCCATATTTATACTCTTATTCAACCTACATTATGTATAAAGTTAATTGTATTTTCCATCCAAATTAAATATAGATTTTCAGTATTCTGAACCATTTGAATTAATGTCCAAGTCCGTTATCCCATTTTTCATCTGTGTGAATTTGTGCTATAAGTTTCAATCAAGATAAAAGAGGTGATCATACCATCAGAAATGAATGTCGATGGAGAAATCATAGGCTGCCAATCCAAATTCCAAATAAGCCCATCACATTAATCAGCAAAGGAAAGAAAGAATATAATAAAATATAGCAGGAATAGGCAATGCGGCTCCTCAAGTTTTTTCTAGCATTCAGTAAAGAAATACAAGGAACTGCAGATGCTAGTTCACAAAAAAACAAAGTACTGGAGTAACTCAGTGGGCGAGGCAGTATCTCTGGAGAACATAGATACGTGACATTTTTGATGGGCAGATGGTTGGGCAAAGGCCAAAGAAAAAGAAAAAGTCAGGAGATAAGGATATAAGAGGTGTGATTGTGAAGCTACAGGAAATAATATAGGGGGAAAGGGACAACATGGGGAAACCATGTGAACTAAAGAATTAGGACATCTCAGATATCCTAGAACAGTAAGCCTTATAGAAACATAGAAATTAGGTGCAGGAGTAGGCCATTCGGCCCTTTGAGCCTGCACCGCCATTCAATATGATCATGGCTGATCATCCAACTCAGTGTCCCGTACCTGCCTTCTCTCCATACCCTCTGATCCCCTTAGCCACAAGGGCCACATCTAACTCCCTCTTAAATATAGCCGATGAACTGGCCTCAACTACCCTCTATGGCAGAGAGTTCCAGAGACCCACCACTCTCTGTGTGAAAAAGGTCCTTCTCATCTCAGTCCTAAAGGATTTCCCCCTTATCCTTAAGCTGTGACCCCTTGTCCTGGACCTCCCCAACATCGGGAACAATCTTCCTGCATCTGGCCTGTCCAACCCCTTAAGAATTTTGTAAGTTTCTATAAGATCCCCTCTCAATCTCCTAAATTCTAGAGAGTATAAACCTAGTCTATCCAGTCTTTGTTCATAAGACAGTCCTGACATCCCAGGAATCAGTCTGGTGAACCTTCTCTGCACTCCCTCTATGGCAATAATATCCTTCCTCAGATTTGGAGACCAGAACTGTACGCAATACTCCAGGTGTGGTCTCACCAAGACCCTATACAACTGAAGTAGAACCTCCCTGCTCCTATACTCAAATCCTTTTGCTATGAAAGCTAACATACCATTCGCTTTCTTCACTGCCTGCTGCACCTGCATGCCTACTTTCCATGACACTCAGGTCGCGCTGCATCTCCCCTTTTCCTAATCGGCCACCATTTAGATAATAGTCTGCTTTCCTGTTTTTGCCACCAAAGTGGATAACCTCACATTTATCCACATTATACTGCATATGCCAAACATTTGCCCACTCACCCAACCTATCCAAGTCACCTTGCAGTCTCCTAGCATCCTCCTCACAGCTAACACTGCCCCCCAGCTTAGTGTCATCCGCAAACTTGGAGATATTGCCTTCAATTCCCTCATCCAGATCATTAATGTATATTGTAAATAGCTGGGGTCCCAGCACCGAGCCTTGCGGTACCCCACTAGTCACTGCCTGCCATTGTGAAAAGGACCCATTTACTCCTACGCTTTGCTTCCTGTTTGCCAGCCAGTTCTCTATCCACATCAATACTGAACCCCCAATGCCGTATGGTTTAAGTTTGTATACTAATCTCTTATGTGAGACCTTGTCGAAAGCCTTCTGGAAGTCCAGATACACCACATCCACTGGTTCTCCCGTATCCACGCTACTAGTTACATCCTCAAAAAATTCCACAAGATTCGTCAGACATGATTTACCTTTCGTAAATCCATGCTGACTTTGTCCAATGATTTCACCACTTTCCAAATGTGCTGCTATCCCATCTTTAATAACTGACTAGCAGTTTCCCCACTACCGATGTTAGACTAACTGGTCTGTAATTCCCCGTTTTCTCTCTCCCTCCCTTCTTAAAAAGAGGGGTTAGGTTTGCTACCCGCCAATCCTCAGAAACTACACCAGAATCTAAAGAGTTTTGAAAGATTATCACTAATGCATCCACTATTTCTGGAGCTACTTCCTTAAGTACTCTGGGATGCAGCCTATCTGGCCCTCGGGATTTATCGGCCTTTAATCCATTCAATTTACCAAACACCACTTCCCGACTAACCTGGATTTCACTCAATTCCTCCTTTGACCCGCGGTCCCCGGCTATTTCCGGCAAATTATTTATGTCTTCCTTAGTGAAGACGGAACCAAAGTAGTTATTCAATTGGTCCGCCATATCCTTGTTCCCCATGATCAACTCACCTGTTTCTGACTGCAAGGGACCTACATTTGTTTTAACTAATCTCTTTCTCTTCACATATCTATAAAGCCTTTTGCAGTCAGTTTTTATGCTCCCTGCCAGTTTTCTTTCATAATCTATTTTTCCTTTCCTAATCAAGCCTTTTGTCCTCCTCTGTTGGTCTCTGAATTTCTCCCAGTCCTCTGGTATGCTGCTTTTTCTGGCTACTTTGTACGCATCAACCTTTGCTTTGATACTATCCCTGATTTCCCTTGTTTTCCACGGATGCACTATCTTCCCTGATTTATTCTTTTGCCAAACTGGGATGAACAATTTTTGTAGTTCATCCATGCAGTCTTTAAATGTCTTCCATTGCGTATCCACCGTCAACCCTTTTAGAATTGATTGCCAGTCAATCTTGGCCAATTCACTTATCATACCCTCAAAGTTACCTTTAAGTTCAGAACCATTGTTTCTGAATTAACAATGTCACTCTCCATCCTAATGAAGAACTCAACCATATTATGGTCACTCTTGCCCAAGGGGGCATGCACAACAAGACTGCTAACTAACCCTTCCTCATTACTCAATACCCAGTCTTATCTTAGGAGCAGACGCGGCAGAAATTGAGAAAATTAGAGTAGAGGATAGAGTCTTTGCAAGAAGCGGGCTGGGAGGTGCAGTCTAGAAAATGGCAGGAGTTAAAGGGCTTACAGAGTTGTCAGTCGATAGTGTATCCCATGTGACGGAGACAGAGCCGAGGGCTGGCACCTTTCCTCTGCCTGCCAGATAACAACATCTCCTCCCTTGTCAGCAGGTATGATAAATGTTGTGATTGTTGCTGAGTGAGCAGAGAGCTCACTCTGGCATTCAATAAGATGACAGCCATCTGATCTTGACCATTTTCCATAATCCATTAAGCAGGAAATAAGATTTAATTTGGTTCACTGTGTAGTGTGGATAAGGAGTTGTAGTTGGGATAAGGAGTAAGGTTGGACAAGTGGATGAGGAGGTGGCGAAGGGAGATTTTCATTTCAATACGCTTGTTCATACTGAGAAGATTTGCATCACAGAACTGTTTTGGGACAGAAGGCAGTCAACTGCCCCATCAAGTATGTCAGCTTTTGCTTAGTATCATCCCGTTATTACCATTTCCCACTTATTTCCCTGTAGCTGTTCAATTGTTTTCTCTTCAAGTTCATCAAGTTCTTCAAGATCATACCCGATTCTTTTTGGAAAGCCATATCTACCCGTTGTGTTTAAGAAGGAACTGCAGACCCTTTTTCTGAAGAAGGGCCTCGACCCGAAACGTTGCTTATTTCCTTTGCTCCATAGATGCTGCCTCACCCGCTGAGTTTCTCCAGCATTTTTGTCTACCTGTTGTGCACTGAATTCCAGATCAAAACTAGCAACATGAGAAAGTTTTGTGTTATTTGTGGTTCTTTGCCCAATCACATGAAGGCAACTATCTTTGTTTTTTTCCCCCAACAGAATCATTATCTCTTTATTCTCCATCTAAACCCTTCTTTATCCTTGAACCCTTCTATGAAATCACTTCTCAAACTTTTCTCCTCCAAAGCAACAACCAATCTCCCAATCTATCCATGTAACTGAAGGTTCCAGCCCAGAACTATTTCAGCAAGTCTAAATGTGACACTTGGATCCCAGAGTTATTCTGTGATAACTTACAATGTTCTGATCTGATAAACAAATGTCAAAAATGGGGACGGGGAATTTAAGAATTATTTTTGTTACAAATATATTGTAATTGGGAGCTTTTTAAAAAAATGACATGAAACAGGCAGGATTTGGTATGGCCAAGGAGGGGTGGAGATAGGCTATGCACAGAGTGACAGTGGTCAAATGTGCAATGTACAATCTCACTAGATTTTAAATCATTAACTACTCAAATTTGAGCAATCCAGTCACGGTGCCCGAGATCAGAAAAATAGTCCCCTTCATGTTTAGGGACCTTAAAATGGTAGAGAGGTAGAGATGGGAGAGGGGGGGTAGAGATGGGGAGAGTAGAGAAAGAGGGGGAGGTGGTAGAGAGGGAGGGGGAAGGGGAAGGGGCAGAGAGAGAGGGTAGAGGGATAGGGAGAGGGGCAGAGAGGGAGGGGAGCAGAGAGGGAGGGTAGAGGGAGAGGGGCAGTGAGGGTAGAGAACCCACCCCATCTCCCTCCTCCTCCTCCTAATTTCCCTCATCCTCCTCCCCTCACTCCCATACCCTGCCGCAGCACCTACCCAGGTCGTAGAGCAGCGCCAGGGCCTGGAACTCGGCCTGGTTCTCGTACTCAGCCTGGACCTGGCAGTAGACCACAGCTGACAGCTCGGCCGCCGCATGGTCTCCAGTCCATGCCCCGACTTCATCTCCGGGCAGGCCCTGACTTCAATTCCCGGCTCGTCCCTGTCTCCGGCTCGCCCTTGGTTCCACCGGCGGCTTCATTTTTGGCGTCGGTCACAGCCCCATCCCAAACCCCGGGCTTGGTCCTCACTCCAGCTCCTGGCTCAACTCCAGCCCAGGCCAAGTCGCCGGGCTCGGCCCGCAGCAGCAGCCTCCCCACCAGTCTCCGGGCCGATGTGAACCCAAGGACGAGCGAGGCCGTGGACGGGCGAGGAACTGAGCGAGGCCGCGGGTGGACATGGACCACGAGCAAGGCGCAGGCGGGCGTGGACCCGAGGGAGGACGCGGGCAGGCGTGGACCCGACTTGCAAGCGGATTGTGACATCAGTGTGTTTTTTTTGTGGTTGGAGCGCTTGCATTCCCCTCCCGCGCGGAGTGTCCCGTCGTGCCTTGCGAGTTGAATGTGACGTCAGTCGGAATTTTTTTCTTCAAAATGAGAGCTTGGAAAACTTTAATATTTTGAAGCTGTTTTTACAAACTTAGTAACTTATAGGTTAAAATGCGACAGGAAGATTTTTTATCTGGTCCACGAAAAAAATGTGAGTAGCATGTGTGAAAATGGGAAGGCTGTGGCCTAGCGTTTGGAAGAAGATAGAAATTAAGGAGATTAAAAGAAAGAAAACACAACCCTGGCCCACACAGATACGAGAACAAAAGGACGAGTTTTAGTATAATATAGATTGCATCTGTCTACCAACATATTTCTGTGTCAAAAAATAGAATACTATTTAGCAGCACAGTTGATACAGCAATTAGATCCTGATATAGTAGTGGCCAGAGGATCTGGGGTGACGGAGGAACTGAAGGAAAACCACATCAGGCAGGAAATGGTGTTGGGTAGACTGATGGGATTGAAGGCTGATAAATCCCCAGGGCCTGATGGTCTGCATCCCAGGGTACTTAAGGAAGTGGCTCTAGAAATCGTGGATGCATTGGTAATAATTTTCCAATGTTCTATAGACTCAGGATCAGTTCCTGTGGATTGGAGGGTAGCTAATGTTATCCTACTTTTTAAGAAAGGCGGGAGAGAGGCGGGCGATAGAAAACGGAATTATAGACCAGTTAGCCTGACATCGGTGGTGGGGAAGATGCTGGAGTCAATTATAAAAGATGAAATAGCTGCACATTTGGATAGCAGTAACAGGATCGGTCCGAGTCAGCATGGATTTACCAAGGGGAAATCAGCATGTAACTAGGGAAATGGACAAGGCAGAGCCAGTGGATGTAGTGTACCTGGACTTTCAGAAAGCATTTAAATGTATTGTATTCAATTTATTGTCATTATCTCACAAGAGACAACAAAATGGATTTTCCTTAGTCATGTAACATAAAAATAAACAATAATAAATTTTAAAAAATTAAAAAAGAACAAACACAGATGTCCACGACACATCACAACCCCACAGCGGCACCAAAGTTAAGGAAGGTACCATAGTCCAGCCAGCCTCCCCGCCTATCTTCCCAGCTGTTCACCCGTGGACGGGGCCTCGCAAGCTCCCACAGTCGCCGCCACGGGCGGCCCGATGCTCAGGCCCTCTCGCCGGGAACGATGGAACCCAGACGCCGAACCCCGACAGAGAACATCGTCAGCGACCCAGACCTCCAAGTCAGCCACTGAGGATGTTCCCACATATAAGGTCCCACATAGGAGATTGGTGGGCAAAATTAGGGCACATGGTATTGGGGTAGAGTGCTGACATGGATAGAGAAGTGGCTTGAAGACAGGAAACAAAGAGTAGGGATTAATGGGTCTCTTTCAGAATGGCAGGCAGTGACTAGTGGGGTACCGCAAGGCTCGGTTCTGGGACCACAGCTATTTACAATATATATCAATGATTTGGATGAAGGGATTCAAAGTAACATTAGCAAATTTGCAGATGACATAAAGCTGGGTGGCAGTGCCAACTGTGAGGAGGATGCTATGAGAATCCAGGGTGAACTGGACAGGTTGGGGGAGTGGGCAGATGCATGGCAGATGAAGTTTAAAGTGGATAAATATGAGGTTATCCACTTTGGCATCAAAAAACAGGAAGACGGATTACTATCTAAATGGCGTCAAGTTGGGAACAGGGAAAGTAGAATGGAATCTGTTCATCAGTCCTTGTTCATCAGTCTATGAAAGTAAGCATGCAGGTACAGCAGGGAAGAAAGCGAATGGCATGTTGGCCTTTATAACAAGAGTCGTCGTGTATAGGAGCAAAGAGGTCCTTCTGCAGTTCCGAATGAGGAAGGCCCTAGTGAGCCTAGTGAGGCCTAGTGAGACCACACCTGGAGTATTGTGTGCAGTTTTGGTCCCCTAATTTGAGGAAGGACATTCTTGCTATTGAGGGAGTGCAGCGTAGGTTTACAAGGTTAACTCCCGGGATGGCGGGACTGTCATATGCTGAGAGAATGGAGCGGCTGGGCTTGTACACTCTGGAGTTTAGAAGGATGAGAGGATATCTTATTGAAACATATAAGATTGTTAAGGGTTTGGAAACGCTATAGGCAGGAAACATGTTCCCGATGTTGGGGGAGTCCAGCACCAGGGGCCACAGTTTAAGAATAAGGGGCAAGCTGTTTAGAACGGAGACGAGGAAACACTTTTTCTCACAGAGAGTTGTGAGTCAGGAATTCTCTGCCTCAGAGGGTGGTGGAGGCAGGTTCTCTGGATGCTTTCAAGAGAGAGCTAGATAGGGCTCTTAAAGATAGCGGAGTCAGGGGATATGGGGAGAAGGCAGGAACGGGGTACTGATTGGGGATGATCAGCCATGATCACATTGAATGGCGGTGCTGGCTCAAAGGGCCGAATGGCCTACTCCTGCACCTATTTGTCTTGAGAGAAACTCAGGTTCAATCCTGACCCCGGGTGTTTTCTCAGTGACTGTGTGGGTGTCCTCCAGGTGCTGCAGTTTCCTCCGATATCCCAAGACTTGTGGGTGGTATGTTAATTGCCCCCTGTAAATTTCCCTCAGTATGTGATTGGTACTATCTTGGGGATGTGGGGGAAAGGGGTGTTGTCGATAGGAATATGGGGAGAATGGTATTAGTGCAATTAAAGTAGGACCAGTTTAGTCCTACTTTAATTGCACAAATGGGTGTTTCGTTTAGTTTAGAGATACAGCATGGTAAACAGGCCCTTCAGCCTCCAGAGTGCGCACCGACCCGCAATCCCCAGACATTAGCACTACCCTACAAACACTAGGGACAATTTTAAATTTACACCAAGCCAATTAACCTACAAACCTATACGTCTTTGGAGTGTGGGAGGAAACCGAATATCTCGGAGAAAACTCCATGCAGATCACGGGGAGAACGTACAAACTCCGTACAGACAAGCATCCATAGTCAGGATCGTATACAGGTCTCTGCCGCTGTAAGGCTGTAGCTCTACTGCTATGCCACAGTTCCGCCGGTGTTGATCCTCAGTAGAGGTTCAGTGCAGTCATGGTGTATCTCTCAACTCATTGAATACCAATACATATTTTTGTCCATCCAAACGGAATACTAGTAGGAAACTGGATTTACAAAGAATGATTTCAGTTATTACACAACAAATATAGCAGTTTACACTAAGTACAATTTTATTAAAAGTGGATTTGAATGTGAATTGAATCTTAAACATGCACCACATTCTATCTTCACAGAATACTGATCTGTGCATATATTGAATAATGAAGGTACTACTTCATTTCAGGGCTATCCATTAGTATATATTGGGAATGATTCACTTCCCATAAAACATATGGAAAGCAGCTTTATGCAAACTACCAGGTTTTTGTTTTTAAACTATAATATTACTGGACAGAAGCATGAAATACAATTTAGGGGGTGGATTGGTTATCAGCGGGTTCAGTTCCAAAATCGCTTACATATTCCACAACCAAACTGCAAACAGCATCATTCTTGCGTAATTTTGAAATATGCTAGAAACACTTACTGGTAGTAGACGGGTCATTTTCTAGTGGGTGGTCATCATAAAAACCTGAAAGATAAAACAGCAAGCTACAATTTCTGTCCATAATTCATTCCTAAACCATAAATGAGTGGCTAAATTTGATCTCTGCTTTTAATCTTAACATTTATTTTACTATTTAAAATGCCCTTTTACCATGCTTTAAATATTTAATTAATGTAATTACTACTTGTACCGGCATATCAATTCATTTCAAAAACGGATCATAATTTAATTTATACTATTTGATTAATCTTCATTGTCAGATTTTCATGATTTTGATGTAGCCCAAAGCATCAAGCAGTAATACGAAAGCTCAGACATTCCCTGATTGTTTACAAATTGTTTTATATTTTCAATAAGCGAGTTTGGTATTTCAACTGCGCATGACCAGATCATAGGTCACTCGAGATAAACATTCTCGGCAGCTGAGTATACAGACCTGCGTTTCATCCGTAGTCAGGATCGAACTCGGATCTCCAGCGCTGCAAGCCCTGGTGCATTGCTACTGGAGTTAGTGACATTATTTCTCCCTTCCCCACTGATCCATGCAGAAATCTCAGCAGTGGCAATCTAATGTGCACAAACTGCATGTGACAAAAACGTGCGTGAGAGGGCCAATTTCTCAGCATTGATATCGGAGTGAGATAATGTAGAACAAGTGTGAACGGGTGATCAGCGTGGACCTGGTGGGCCACAGGACCTGTTTCCGTGCTGTGTCCCTAAACCAAAGTAATCTAACTAGATAAAGATAAGTCATTGGAGGATGCAGGGAAGGTGGACACGGGAACAGGTGGGGTTGAAGGGAGGAAGGAAAGTTGTCTGGGACCAAATTCTGGGACCAAAAGGAACTAGGGAGCTTAGGTGAGAGGGGAAAGATTTAATAAGAACCTGAGGTTTCACACAGTGGGTGGTGGGGAAGTTACTAAGTAAGGTATAATAACAACATTTTGAAAGACATTTGGACATGTGCATGGATAGGAACCCTCTCTCCACCTCACTCTACCTCTCTCTCTCCGGACTCCTATTCCCCACTGTACCAACAGATGAATCACGGTCCGGTCCCCCTCAGCCTGGGTTCCATTCTCACTCGGGCTGCCCTCCCGGCTTACACAGGGTTATTATACAGGGGCAAACTATGCAGGAGGTAGATTTGTGAGCGGAGTCTCACTACCGTCCCCATCCCCTCCCAAGTGTCCCATCCCTGTCCGAGGATGGCCAGAGATGACCAGGGTGACCCTGGACTGACAGGACATCGGCCCGGAGCAGTGGCTCACCAGGCTTACAGCTATCGCGGAGAAGAAACGCTAAATCCAGTTCAACTCTGCTCCAACTCCCGGGTACCGTCAACTGCACCTCTCACCAGTGGCCATTGGTTAATCACCTCGGTGCCGGCAAAAGCCGAGCACCAGTCAACGGGAATACACACAAAATGCTGCATTTTGGGTCAGGCAACATCTCTGGAAAAGGGTCTCAACCCAAAACGTCACCTATTTATTTTCTCCAAAGATGCTGCCTGTCCCACACATTGTGTCTACCTTCGGTGTAAACCAGCATCTGCAGTTCTTTCCTACATGGGGTATCCATATATATATAAAAGAGAGAAAGAGAGGGAGAGAGTCTGCAGAATTCCATGAGTGGGTTTGTGAAGTGATATAGAAATAAGATTGAATAGTGTTCATAAAAGAGCGATGCCTGTCCGCTATTGAGTTGACAGAATTCTAGATTTATTCATTGGTAGAATAGTTAACAATTTATACACAGTTTATACAGCCAGCGCTTCGTTATCACGAATGACCTTTGACAAATCCAATGATTCCTTGCGTTTTTCGGAATACCGAACTTGCTTATTAGGAGTTTGGCACACAAATAGAACCAAATATTTACTGAGAAAATTATTCATTAGCTTGCTACAATCAATCTACATTTCAAATGGAGCAAAAAAACATGGTTCAGTCTACCACCGATTTTACGGCAACTGGTGGTCCGGCACTTCCTTTAAACACAATTATGAGAGCACATTGGAAACCCACCCCCCCCCCCCCCCCCTCGGAGATCCCTCCAAATGTGGGTCGCCTAGGTTGGATGAGGCGGCCGACCTCATCAGGACTTCTGCGGCAATCGGCAGGTCAAATTTGCCCTCTCGCCAAGGACTCGGGAACCCCAGCCTGTCCAGCGCCAGCAGATCTGTTCCCAAAGCCGACTTGAGGCAGACTTTGCAGACTGATATCTTGGCTCTTCCCCGGCCCAATCAGACAGTTCCAGTACTGTTGGGATTCCTCACAGAGGCTATGACCTCGATTGGTTCGGCAGAATGGATAATCCAGAAAGTTTCTTCACACTTATGTATATTTGCAAATCACATTACCTCCTGTAGTGCAATGCAGCCCTTTCTCAGTTTTTTTTAAGTGGTGCAGCTTTATTACTGATTTAACTTAAGTGCTGAAGTTGCCATGTCTTTTTCATTCACAAGTTCCACCAAATGCATTGCAGGGTAGCTCAAAAGAATCAATTGACAAAAGGAATATCAATATCTGAAGCAGAAAGACATTTAATATTATAACCCATTTCCTTCAACAAAGGTTTATTCAAACAAGTACTTTTGCTATGGCTTTTGTTTAATGGCTATTTTGAAGTTTTTGTTTTGCTTGTGCAAAACATTCAATCCAACATTAAATGAGCTATACCTCTACAACTGTAAAACGTGCCTCAAGGACATCATAAAGGACTAGACGAAGTGGGACCTGTTGGGCCCCATTCCCCCCAACACAATATTCCACCATTCACTCATAGCCCCCAACTACGCCTCACCATCCCTCTTACTACCCCATCCTCCTCCATTCCCCCTCATCCCCCAGCACTCCCTCCCCCTCCTCTTCAGCCTCCCTCTTCTTTCCCCTCTCCACCTCCCCTCGCCTTGCCCCTTCCCTCAGTCACTCCCTTC
The DNA here is from genome assembly GCA_963514005.1 of Raja brachyura. Next base: position 73,883 of record CAUPSL010000486.1, read on the forward strand.
CTCCCTCCATAACCCCTCTCCACTCCCTGCCCCACGCCTCGCTGTCTAGCTCCCTGCACCCCCACTCACCTCCCCCCATCCCACAATGAAAATCGTGATTATTTTTTATTTTAAATGAAACCTCCCCCCTATCTCCCCCACACACACACACACACAAATGAAAAATTTGATGTTTTTTTATTTGAAAACGGATTCTTTTTTTAATGTAAATGAAATTCAGGATCCCATTGTGACGTCATTGTGAGGTGGAACGCTGCTGTGGTTTTTAAAACAGAGTTGTTTTTTTAATGTAGATGACATCCCATTGAGATGTCACCGTGGGGTGGAACACTGACGACGAACAGGGCAAGTCAAAAACAGGTTTTTGAAAGTGGTTTTTTAAAAAAGTTTTAAACATCAATAACTTGTAAAATATGGCATCAATCTGAACAAAACTTGTTTAGTTTACATCACAGGACAATGGTGAGTCAGGTGGGCCAAAAATTGTAGCTCTATCGTGTACCATTTTTGCACAAATACAAACCAAATGGCTGCACATATTTATGCAAAACTCTAATATTGTTTTGAATTTAAAGATCTGTACACATTTAGAATAGTTTTGAAAATATGCTTCCAAATAGGTTTTGATCAATACAAATTAAAATTAGTGGAAATATTTTAACAATAAATAATTAATTCAGTTGTATGCTAACTCTTCTTAATTAAAAATTTGTGTCAACATTTAGTAAGATAAATGACATTGCATTTACTCTGCTTTGCTGTATATGTATTGTGGCATTTTAGGTAAGATGGAAATAAATAAAAGCATTATTTTCCAAAAGTATTACAGACCGCATGAACACATCTAGTATTTTCCGAGCAATTATTTTTTTTAAACATTTGTAACGATGTCTTCACAAAGAAAATCATATTGGGAGTAATTATCAGTTATTTAATAATGAAAGCACAAAAGTAACTTTTTGCAAATTTACCATTCTCTAAAGGACAAAATGATGGTAAGCAACTGAAGAGAGTCAAATCAAAACAAATAAATTAAATCAAAGGAAGTTCAGAGAAAATGCCTTTCATTTTCCCTCTCAGAATTTTTGATTATAAGAGAACACACTACATATTAAAATTGTTTTGCAAATAAGCATAGTTTTAATCATAGATTTTTATTTCCCACCCCACATGTTCATTGGTCTCAATTTTGTTTTTAAACACTGACCAGATGGTTTTAAAGGGTTGTTATGTCATAAAAATGGCAACACAGATTTACAACTTCAATTTCTTTGCAAAGCACTAAAAAAAAACAGACAACAGCCATGGGATTAAAACAAAGTCAGAAAAATATTCACCTAACAGATGATTTCAGACAGTTGCTGAAGACTTGATAAGAAATACAACATTTTCCCACACTGCTAACTGAAGAATATTCATCAAAAAAGAAACACGAGAAGAAAATTCAAAATAAGAATTGAGGTTTTGCCCGAAATAATACAATAACTGTAATTGTAATTATATGTAGTGATGCAATGGAAATGACCTTCTGATAAAAAGTAAACTTAAGTATAAATTTAGAGTTACATGAGCTCCTGTGTCAGTATTTCAGTGAATTTCCATTTTGTTCATTTCACTGTTACTCGTTTATTTGAGTTGTATCTTTAGCTTTTTTTTCAAACTTGAAACATGAGCTTTAATTATCGGAGGATAACCAGAAAATTGGAAGGTTTAACCTCTGCTCAATTCATTGCGTACAAAATTTCCAGTAATTAAGATGAATCAAATCATCAGCACTATAATTTGACTCATGCAATAGTATGCACAATTCCTTATTTGTGTTCCCCTAGATAAAAGATTTCATTGAAATTCTTGGAGCTAATATTAGACTATTACGGTCATATTTATCGATATACAGTGAAACGCTTTTGTCTGCACGCTATCCAGTAAAGTCAGATCATACACGAGTACAATCAAACCATATAGCAGTACAACATATAGTGCAAAGAGAACAATACCAGAGTGCAGAATATAGCGTTATAGCTTTATAGTATCAAAGTTACAGAGAAAAGGTTCAAGGCTGCAAGAGGTAGGTTGAAAGATCGGGACTGCACGCTATCTTGTGATTGGTTCATTCAGTGATGATAATAGCAGGGAAGGAGCTGTTCCTGAATCTCAAAAATACATATCCAAATTGTTCGAGAGTACACCGAAAATAGACAGCAACATCAGCAAGAGAACTCCGTCCTTTATCTCTCGGGCACAAATCTTCAGAATTGAAAGAAATTTCATGCGAGGAAAAATTCAACTGAACTGTTCTGACTGATGCAGCTTGTCTTGATAATCATCTCCGGTATATTCTGACTTTAGACTTAAAGAAATTCCTGGCTTCAGTAGAAGCAGCTAAAATTCAACAGCTTTTTTAAAATTTAGATCATTAGTGTCAGATGAAAGTAAGAATATATAACATTTATTTGAATTTTCTAGCAATTCAGGGTGATGTTTACCTGAAATGGATTGTCAGTGTTTCCTGTCATTCCGATGGGAATAAGATTTTTTCCAAATTATCAACAGTCTGGCGAAATTCTTTAAATAACACTCAATTCTAATTCTAATAAAAAATAAATGAAAGTCAAAGATATTTTGGGATGTGGGAGGAAACCAGAGCACCCAGAGGAAACTCAGTCGAGGGAGAATGTTCAAACTTCATACAGACAAGGTCAGGATCGAACCCTGGTCTCCGATGCTGTAAGGCATCGGCTATACTGCCCATCGTACTGATCTACCGCAGACTATTATAAAACAGAATCAAAAATGTATTAAAAAATAAATAAAAATAAAGTTCAAAAGCATTGAGCTCCAAAAGATTCCTTGAGTAACATGCGAATCACACAAAAACATTATTTTATTTTATAAAAAATAGACGTTTTTCTCATAATGCATTAATTGGAGGTACAAAAACGCAACTTTGCAACAGCTAAATGAAAAGGAGAAGTGTCGACGGAAATAAGTACTTACATTTGACAAGGGTCAAGCTTTAACACAAGCCCAGTCTCCATTTATATCTTAATTCACAAATCTTTCCATGAAGGAAGGAATACATCCTTGCTTTCAAATCAGAAAAAGCACAACTAAATTGATCCATGCATGGAATGCAATGTATTAGTATTACAATTTTCAGTTTCTAAAATGTCAGAGTTTATAACCAAAGTTAAAATAATGAACAGAGAGGTTGCACTGATTCTATTCAGAGTCAATGTAAGAAATGTATTTGTCATGTCAAACCATTACAGTATTAAAAAAAAGGATATTGTGCAATACCTGTTCTCCAACAGAAACTTTATATCTCTATAATGAAATTATTCAACTCCCTTTGAAACTATTTATTTTGAAATACTTTCCCATACTGCTTTTTAAAATTCTCCAGATTTTGCATCACAACAGTAAATGCTTGATGATGTTCCAAAAGAAAGATGAAAGCTAATAAATGCAAGTCTTTCACTCTTACAATAAAAGCACTGCACGTAAAGAGTCAGAGTCATACAGTTACAGCATAGAAATAGCCTACCTTGGCTATACCAACCGCTAGGATTCTAGGCTGGTCACATTTGGTTGCATTTAGTGGAGACTTTAAATGAGACCCATACGAGTGTAAAAGGCAAAGATATTGTCGATCTCCTGGCCACAATTTATCCTACAATCAATTACTAAAAAACATTTTCATATAAGAACATACAAGAAAAATAGTTGTGGGAGTAGACCACCTGGCCGCTCAAGTCAGCCCTGCCATTCAATGTGATTGATCATGGCTGATCCGCCCCAGGCCTCAACTCCTCCTTTGAACCAGGTTCCCAATAGTTTTCAATTCCCTGATCTTTCAAAAAGAATATCTACCTCCTCTTTAAATATCTCTAATGACTGCCTTATCAATTTGTGTAAATTCGCAGCATACAAACATTTGCCTGTATTACAACGATTTCGCTTGAAAATCAATTATTTTCTTGCAAAGTGTTTTGGGATGTGACAAAATTATGAAAGGCTCCAGATAAATGTAAATTCACCCACTCGCTCTAACATCTCGAGATGCTGATACTACTCAGTGATTTTTGTTAAGAATTATCGCTTAAAAACATACATAATTCCAGTTATTGGCATAATATTTTCATAATACACAAGCAATTTTCTTCAGAGATTTCCCACTTCAACAATCTGCATATACTGAGCTCCAGGTTTGCTCCTTGCTGATTTGATCAATCTAGCAATTTGGGCGCTCAAACAGGTAAGTGCTACATTGCTCTCAAATGGATTCTGCTGTTTCCCATGGGACAGGTGTGCAGACATGTGTGGGATATTAAGTTTTAAATCAATGTAGATAAAGAAACAAATGATAGCATAGATCTGTGCCCCAAATCCTACTTTTTGTAATACAGAAAGTTACCTTCCCCTGTTTCTCTGCATTTTATTTGCTGCAGCTTTTCCACCAGCCAAGCAAATATAATTATTTTAACTCTAAATGTTTTCATTTTCATTACAAGTTATTTAAAAGGTAAGTGCTGTGTTGACTTTCAGAAAGGATAATCTTTTCACTGAATGTTCCAATTTCCCCAAAATGTTTGTTCAAATTGATTTGTTTTAATATTTCACAAGATAAAAAATAACTGGTGCACCAAGTGTTTCCTAAATCAACAACTTTTGAAAAGAGCAGAAAAATAAATCTAATTTCATTCACATTTTTAATGGCAGCAACATGTAAATATGTTGAGTCTCTGGGTTGTTCGTTAGGGCCCTCAGATTACTTGTGTAAGAAAGAACTGCAGATGCTGGTTTAAATCAAAGGTAGACACAAATGCTGGAGTAACTCGGTATGACAGGCAGCTTCTCTAGAGAAACTGAATGGGTGACGTTTCGGGTCGAGACACTTCTTCAGACTTCTCTCCAGAGAAGCTGCCTGTCCCGCTGAGTTACTCCAGCATTTTGTGTCTATCCTCAGATTACTTATTGGGGAAAAACAATTGCAGATACTGAAAAATCAAAACAAAAACGGAAAATGCTGGCAGCACTTAGCAGGTCAAGGAACAGCAATGGGGAGAAAAAAAATTTCAACAAGTTAGAGAAAAGAAATTCCCGATCGCAGACAATTCCTCTACTGTCTCTCACTGAAATTTAAAACATGCTTGTTTTCTCACTTTTCCAGTTTGATGAACGTTTTTTAATCTGAAACATGCACTTGTTTCCCTCCCCACAAATGCTGTTTGACAAAATGAATATTTATAATATTTGCAGTCTTTCCACTCTATTTCATCTGTTAATTTAACTGTGATGCTCCTAGCATACGTCACGAAGAAATGTATTTTTATCCAGGTGGGAAAGGTCTGGAACTAACTTCCTGAAATGGTGATACAGGCCACATATTTTAAAAAGTGATAGAAAATGGGAGTTGGCTATGTATCTCTTTGAACTGACATGAACACAGTCATTCATGTGTTCTGGGTTTTCTGGGTAATAAGTAATGTTTTTTTAAATAGAAATATACTATTTACATAGTTAAATTAATTGAGTAAACCACCTTCAATAATAAAATATTAACAGATGCAAGACAATATAATATGACATATGACAGCTGAAATACTGAAGAAAACTTTCCTATTAGTGTCTCTCACTATCATTGACTTCAGCACCAAGTTTAAAATAATTAGTATCCCAATATCCATCATGTTATTACATCTTTGTTAATGCTTTTTATAACACTCATAAAAATTTGGAACAGCACACTATTAGCAATGGATTTCTTGAAGTAAAAAGCAAAATACTTCATTGATCTAAAACTAGAAAAGCCAGACAAAATCAGCTAAAAATCTGTGGAGAGAATAATAAGGCTAACATTTTAGGCCAATTACCTCAGTGGAAGGCAGGAATGCATTGAATAATAAAGTTCTCCCGAGAACCCCATCTCATGTCTGCCTACATGGCAGTGGTCGGTAAATTTGGATGAACAATATTTGCAATTCAAACATTGGGAAGGTAAAATTAACAGTTTTACTGTGGACAGAAGTTTCAGATCTTCAAAATACTTCAACATTACCAAACTAGAATCTTATATCCTCCATGGAGCCCGCACAGATGAAAATGTTCACTACATATTCTGCTGCATTGGTACAAATCAAAGTATTATGCTGATTACTGTATTCTGATTTTAAAACTGAACTGAGGACCAAGTAATTTTAATAAATGCTAAAAGATCTCAGTATCTTAACTTGTAGCAATTATTTCCAAGCTTTGATTTCAAACACCACAACTTTCAGCCTTAATGAGGATATAAAATAGAAAATGTTGAATAGGTTTCCCACTATAATACCACTTGCCAAACTGCTGCACACTCTTTTCTGTTCCATTTGGGGAGACAGAGCTGGCAAGATGTGTAAAGATCAATTAATCCAATTTTACTCCTTTTACATCACTGCCAAAATCTGAAGTTCCACTCTTGGCAGACTATTCCCAAAATCAGTTATCTAATAGTATTATTATTTGGGCACCTGGCAGACTTTCAACACCATTTAAAAATTAAGATTTTCCCTAATTAGTATCAATACCATTAGGCTTTGAATGGCAGCGAAACAAATACCACATCTCAGTTCATTTTAGAAGGTTTTGATCACATGGATAAATTCCAAACACATCAGAAACTTAGTTTCCATTTTTCTGAAGCTATTCTGTTTTATTTTACAAAGTTGTTACATCATACTCAAATTTTACACTCAAATTCAGATCTTATTGGAATGATGTTTAAACATCTCTGGTAACCCATGCCAACACCAATTCCAGGTATGTGTTCCTCAATTATCTGTTTCCAGGCTAATTAATTAGTCGATGCGAGTAGACAAGCATTTCTGTAAGGTTCTTCAACATAGGAATGATGGGCCAGAAATATATCTCAGATTTGCTTCTATATCATGGCTATATTTCCTCTAAAATGTTTTTGTCAGATTTGAGGTGGTCAATAAACTTGAGCATCGTTAAAAGCTACTTGAAGAACAGTTTTCTCTACGCAATAACTAAGCATCAACTTGAGGACATTTTCCCAGTGACATTATTTGTAAGTTACTGTTCAGTGGAGCAATAGTTGCACGGCTAGTAGTCACTACCTCGCAAGACCAAAGACCTTGGGTATTGGGTATTGGGGATTGTGTAGCGTGTGCATGTTCCCCATGACCCTGTAGACTTCCACTGGGTCCTCTAGCTTTTTCCCCACATCCCTAAACTTATGTTTTGTTAGGATAATTGATCGCTGTAAATTGAGTTACCCTTGTTGGTGAGCAGTAGAATTGAGGAGATGATAATGAGAATATGGGAAGAATTAAAAAAACATGTCGGATTAGAGTCAATGGTCAGCATGGACTTGGTGGAACAAGTCCATGCTGTCTCTCCAAGATTATTTATTTGAAATGCACAGGTTGCAAAAATGCTGCTTGTAAATTTTTGGTTAGTACAAACTTAACATAATAGTGTTATTTTTACATTTATGATCTCCAGAACTGTACCATGATTTAACTTTATAAAATTAGTGTCACCTGTGACATTTGCCGATTATTCAATATCACTAATCTTTATAATATTTGAATGATGCCTTGCTTCACTCAATTACATGAGGAATTATATGTTAAGAAAAGGTAAATATAAAAGATGGAGCTATAACCCACAGGATGTGATAAAACACCTTGCAACTTGATCTTCTAGATTAGAATTTATAGTAGGAAATCAAAAATCTGTCCAAATAATACATTTCTCATTTTAAATGTGATCATTGTCCATTTTTTAACCTCTTTACTGATGAAAAATCCTTTTATAAATGTTGTGGTATTGTGTCTGCATTTAGAGTGGCCCTTTGCTAGGGTCAGATTTTACACTATTAATTTGGAACAAATTATACCTGTAGTTCTATCATGGTCTACATAGATAAATATTTAATTGTTGCTCCAACTATATGCCTAACCTTTTAAAGTCACAACGGGCATTCGGTACAGTAATCTAAAATTGCTGAGTTCATCCATGACTCTCAGTAGTTCAGCCTGAGATTCACAAATAATACTGGCTTTCTACACATATATAACATCCAGGTGACCAATGACTACTCGGTATATAAGCATTAACCAAATGTAATACCACTGCCTGAACAGGTTTGAAGAGACAATAGCAGAAATATGGTTTGAAGATCCAATAGGGCTATCTTCTGATCACTGAATAGATCAGGTGCTCTCATAGCCGGAGCGCTAATTAATTTGGTGAACAGAGCTCAAGGTTGTCTTCTTTATTTTTATAAATTAGAATTTTATTTTGTGCAATTTGCAATTGGATTTTCTAAATGTTTGGTAAACCATGTATTTAAGGATTGAATTGTCAGGTTGAATTGGCAAAATAGTGATCTATCTACGCCATTTGGTTTGTCACATAACTGAATATCAAAGCTGAACAACAGTAGACTTGCTGGGCATTACTTCGTAAACATCCTCTTTTCCATCTGGAGGTAAATCTTGACCACCAAAACTTACCTAGTGCACAATAAATATATCACTTCTATTTTGTTCAAATTATATATTTTTGTCTAATGAAATTTAAAAGAAAGTAATTTCAGCATCATTAGTAGAGTTAAGGGTGAGAATCTTTAATAGCTCAGAAAAAGGCATACCACTAAATAGTGGATTATAACAAGCATAGTTTAGATAGTATACACACGTACACAAGTTAGGAAGGTTTTATGCATTTGCATAACAACAAATAACTCGCGTAAACAAATTAATTGTTAGTCTTGTGTTCCATATCCAATGCCAAGGTAAGGGATCACTGGCTCTTAGTAATAATTGGCAAAAGCATGAAGTCAAACGTACCAATAGTATCAGCAAAATGTGAGATGCAAGGATAATTTGCTTTTTTTGGCAAATTAATTTCATACTGTTGCATTTAACAAATAAATCATTGGGAGTCATTTTATGAGTATTTGTTACAAATAGATTTCTATTACAATACCCGATGATTCACAAATCCCAGCACATGCAAGCCATTTTCAAGGGTTGCAAGTTTGTTCTGATCTACATAATTTTAATCAACAATATATACTGAAATCTAGAACACAAATGCCTCTTCAGAGCCTGAAAGATTAGTCAGCATCCTTTTAACTTCCAACAGAAACGATTACATCTAGTCCACTATATAAAGATTGTCCAAAAAATTAGTCAAGGCCAAGTCAGCCTTTCTGGGAATACAAAGCCATAATAAATAACAGTAACAATAAATAACAGCCATAACAGTAAAATAAAATTTGTTTGCAATCTCTGGAGAATTATAAACTTGTGGGAGCTAAAAATGTCACACCAATACTGTCACTAAACCACCTTTTTCTGGTTTTGCTTAATCTACTCTGGAAGTCCCTGGTGTTGTTAATGATTTTTACTTTGCAGCATTTCAATTAACAATTAAAATAAGTCTGTAAGCAAAGGATTTACTCACATTTAATAGTTAAACATTTTTGTGTACATCCATCAGCAATAACCACTATCAGTGCCACAACTGAAAGAAAACTTTTCAATTCAAAAACAAAAAAGACAACTTACTCATGCTAGAAATCTGAAATAAAAATAGCAAACACTGAAATTACTCAGGTCAGGTAACATCTGTAGAAAGAGAAACAATTAATGCTTCATGTTGAAGACATTTAATTAAAATTGCATTCATATAAGCATCTTTTACATCCTCAAATGTAAACTGCTCTTGGCATTTAGACGTCTTTAACATAGAAAAATAACCCCAAACCACTGTCACGAGTGAAACCATGTACAAATATATTTTTTAAAACTTGCTGACAATGAAACCCCCATTTCCATCTCCTTAACCCCAACACACCATAACATAGTTCACAGAATGTTGTACACCTCCATGATCACCTGCTTGCGCAATTGCCAAGAATACACTAGCCAGCCTCAAGTACATACAAATAAATCATTAAATTACAACTAAATCACTGATACTGCAAAAATCAGAATTGTAAAAAATCCTTAAATACATGGTTTACCAAACATTTAGAAAATCCAATTGCAAATTGCACAAAATAAAATTCTAATTTATAAAAATAAAGAAGACAACCTTGAGCTCTGTTCACCAAATTAATTAGCGCTCCGGCTATGAGAGCACCTGATCTATTCAGTGATCAGAAGATAGCCCTATTGGATCTTCAAACCATATTGCTATCACCATCTGGGGTAGCTTTATTATTAGAAGAGTAAAGCAAAGAAACAGTCTATTCATGAAAAGTTAAAGTATCATAACTGTGCTGGGATGGTAAAAATATTCCAAAGAATATTAATTAGGACCAGAACTGAAATATAGTGACTATTAAATAATGTTTGAACACAAGATTCCTATTACAGCGTATGATCTATATTCATTGTTAGATGCGGTATTTATAGAAATGTAATGGTTAGATTTAATTGCCATTTCCTTTTATATTGCAATTTAAACATAAACTGTAGAATAACAAATAGTTGGGGGCTATGCATGAGTGGTGCAATATTGCGTTGGGGGAACGGTTTGCATTGGGGGAACGGGTGAGTGGTGGAATCTTGCGTTGGGGGAGCAGACCCAACCTGCACTTGGTCTAGTAAAAAATAAAATGTATTAATTAACCATGTGAGATTATTATTTGAAACAATGTTTGACATCACTTTTCTCCATTTTTCATACTAACCAATGAATTTAGCTTATACATTGTTCCAATCTTGCAATCTTGTTCCAATTCAGATTAGTTTATTGCGATATACACCAGGGTGCAATCAAATTTCTCTGAGCTTCAGGCGAACAAGAAATTTCATTGCACCCTGGTGTATTTGACAATAAACTAATCCAAATCTGAACAAGATTAATATTACAGTGTACGGGTTATATCCATTGCATAGTACTGAACATTTGAGAAAATGCTATCAAACAATGATTCAAAATATTTAATTTTGTCCTTTGCTGTTTATTCTCACAATGAAGTACTAATTTGTATTTGTTATTGTGCAGCTTATCTTTCAATTGCAATGTAAAAGGAAGGTGCAATGTAACCCAACCTCTACATTTCTATCAATACTCAAGAAGTTATCACAAAAGTAAATTAATGTAAAAACTACATATTGAAACCAATCAAACTATTTTTTTTAATTTAATTCCTTTGAAAGAAATCCAATTTATTTCTTTGGGCCCCACAACAATAGTAAACGTCAAAACTGCTCTACATCGGCAACAAATTTAAAGCATTGATCTTGCGTGAATTAGCTACGCAGGTTCCTTCCTTAAAAAGAATATGTCTACTGCCTGCCTTTTAACGTGAAGGAGATAAATTGAACAACAGACAGCTGCAAGATCCAGAGGGGTTTTTTTTTCAACATTTGATTGATAATGCTTTGTACAAAATGGCTGCCATAGAAATGATTGATGTTTCTTTCCAAATGACGCAGTGGTCCTCCTACTGAGAAGCCTTTTACATGGCAATCACATTTCATTAAACCAAGGTTGAATTGTTCCTCATTTGCTAAATTTCATCTCCAAGGAAATTTAAATTGGTTCTTTTTCCTCTCAATTTACATGACACCACCCGGAAACAATTATTACCAACTCATTTCTATCATCAGGACCAGTGTCCATATGCAATCATGCAAATCAGAATCCTGTGGCATGAATGGGAACTAAATTCTAGGTTGCTTTACACAGAATTAGTATCCTCTAATCTATAGTGGCAAAGTCAAAATCAACAATTAAGAGCATATACAGACAAAACATAATAGCGCTTTTGCTGTTAAGTTTTCATGGGATGGTGTTCAAGCTCTTGTGAATTAACATAAAATCATGAAGAAATAATCTTCAGCATAGACATTGTGACTCATGGTGTCCATGTGGTCGTTTAGGAAGAACTACTTGCTTGTAACACGTAGCTTTGCAAATGTTTACTTGTTAAATATATAACCAATTCACTTGTCAAAGTTGTTACTGAATCAGCTCCCACCCTGCCAAACATTACAGCTGAAAAACAAGCAGCTGAGACAGGTCATATTACCTTAACACAATACATTTTAGATAATACAACAAATTATTTTCAAATCATGTTCCTTCACACCGCTTGTCAATCAATATCAAAATCCCTCAGTTTTAAATATTTCTTTTAAATATTCTCGTCATTTGTACTTCCAATGGTATCAAACTGATTCTTTGCAGATAATTATAATTCCTCTTCCTTGAAAACCTCCTCTGCATATTATCCCAAGTCTTAATGACTACCATAAAATATTTGATTCAATATTGTAAAGCCCAACTACTGACTTAAAGACTTCCATAATTTCCTCCATTGAGAATATCGCTCTAAGTATAAAGAAGGATCTCATGTTTTATACATACGTTTAGGTATAGTTAACATACATGTCATTTGAAAATTCTTGTCAAAACTTTTCCTTTCAGAGAGAATGTCTATGAAAGCATAAAATTCATGATACCAAAGGGCAGGTGCAGTAAGGATAGCATGCTGAAGTTGCAGCAGGTGCAATGGAAGATTGCAGTGTGCTCTGCACTGAAGGGGTTTATGAATCTAAAATCAATAATTTGCAGATTAGAGGAACAAAGTATAAGGGAATTCAAGTATAGTATATTTTATTGTCTTCAAAAGCACCTTCACCACTGAGCACCAGTTGATTGCCACCCATTTTAAGGGGCTACTGCACATGAGATGCTGATAGTCATAAACTGATAGAAGAGGAAGAACCGAAAGATTCTGAATACACCAACGTGAATTAAAATAGGCCTCCAAAGTTAAAGACGGAGTATTCTATTAGTTGCTCTGTGGATGGCCTATGATAGACCATGGGTGGCAATGGCCAGAACTACATATATACAGGAAGAGAACTTTACCACTATGTTGTGGAAATCACTACACAGGAACCCGAACGACAATGCATGTCAATGAGTCTTACATTAAAGTCTATCCTCCAAGGTCTACATCCCAGTCCTATGCGGAAGTTCCAAGCATTTTCTTTGGTCATCTTTTGCTGACGAATGCGGTAGGAATCTTCCTCAATCTCATTCTCTCCCCTCCTCTCCCAGTCAAGGAATATTTTTCTGTATTAAGGCTGAAGTTTAGAGTCCTTGTTGGGGAAAATGGTCCTATTTCAGTAGCTTCCAAAGACAGAATGAGCCTACATAATAAGAGAAACGGCAACGATTGCTCGAAGGCAGTAATGGTTAAGTGTGCATGGTCTTACATAGTTTACATGCCAACCAACAAAAAGGACAATGTTGTGAAAAAGCACAACATTATTCTGGCCTCATTTGAGCCTCTTCAATCATAATGTCTCTTATTCCTTCTTCCCCCAAGATCAGCACTGTTTCCTCCACCTGCGTGCAAAGGATAAAAATGTACAAAATGTACAAAAAATGTACAAAAGCTAAAAGCATTTTTATTTCATGTATTGCTTGTCTGCACAAATTCCACAAGAGTAAAGATGGGAAACATTTGTCTATTTTTCATGAGTTAATTTGCTCAGAGGTTACATTATCAGTAACATGCCCATTGATATTCAAATTTGCTCACGTTGCATACCTCTGTCAAGGCACATTTCTAACATTTAACAAATTTCTCTCAATTCGTCCAGTGATAAATACTAGCCAGAAAATCTGCAGCCACAGAAAATCATTTACTAATGCTGAGGAAGGCACTAGAGGGGTATAAAGACCAACTAATTTAAATAGAGGGACAGGTTAGTGATAAAATGTGATATAGGTCCACCACCAATTTTCCGGCAACTGGTGGTCGGGAAGCTTCTTTAATCTGGAGAAAATTACGAGAGCGCATTTGAAATTCCCCCTAGAAGTCTCCCTGAAAACGTGGTGCCAAAACTGGGTGAGGCAGCTGATCCCGACTTCATCGGGACTTCCGCAGCTGATCTGTAGGTCAAATTTGCCCCATGGCCAACTGCGCAGGCCAGTATATTGGACCCCGAGGCTGTGACCTCTATTGGCCCTGCAAAATGGAGAATCCGGCAAGGCTCTGGAACCAAGGGTGCTGAAAAATCAGTTAGACCTGTATAAATAGAATTAAAGTCTTAATCTTGAATATTTTTGACTTAGTAAACGCAACAAGAGCCATTGATCAGAAGCAAGCAAAGGAGAAGTACTGATCAGTAATAATCTAATTACATGGCAGAACATGCTGATTGGGTTCTATCATCTACTATTATTCCTCAACTGCAAAACTAGCAGGTTATAAATAAAGCTAAATAGCTCCACAGATCAGATCAAAGCTGGATGATGAGCAACTGGCCAACAAACAAGAACAAACAAGTTCATCAACATGCCACATCCTCACCATGGTGAAACCCAGCATGAAAGCTAGAGACAAGTCAGAAACATTTGAATAAATCCTCAAGAGTATTCATTCTTCTCCACCATGCCCATCGTGGATTTGGTTCATTCCACAATGTAAAAAAAACTCACTTAGACTTGCTGCAGCTTTTTAAAGCCCTTAACAACAGAATAAGAGCAGGCAACGTGCCCTGCAAGTTTGTTTCACTATTCAAAAAGTGCATGGCTCAATTCTACTTTCCTGTATGTTCTCCATAATCCCAGTAGCAAGTCAGTTCCTTGAAACTGCTGTTCAATCTTTGCAGCGATGCTGTCGATTTTTATAAAAAACATACAAAGCTGCTTAAAGGTAACACAACACAAAGAATAAGCACATTAAGGTGCCTTGCAATACAGCTTGTATCCCAAAACCTTTTTTTTTTTAAATATGACACTAGTGACATTAGAGGTTGTCCTTGGGTTATGAACATCTGGCTTTTGGACACACCGTACCTTGGAACAAACGCTTAGGAGCTATGTAGGATGGATTTCCCAGCTACTACAAGGTTACAAGCATCTTCGGCCTGAGGGGAATAGGGCTCGAGTACCTTCTCTCCCCACCACTCTATCTCAACAATCGGGGACAGTCAAGCCAAGAAGAGTTGAGATTGCTGAGCAGACTCACTCACCTAATATAGAAACATAGAAACAAAGAAAATAGGTGCAGGAGTAGGCCATTCGGCCCTTCGAGCTTGCACCGCCATTCAATATGATCATGGCTGATCATCATCCAACTCGGTATCCTGTACCTGCCTTCTCTCCATACCCCCTGATCCCTTTAGCCACAAGTGCCACATCTAACTCCCTCTTAAATATAGCCAATGAACTGGACTCAAATACTATCTGTGGCAGAGAATTCCACAGATTCACCACTCTCTGTGTGAAAAAAAAATTCTCATCTCAGTCCTAAAAGACTTCCCCCTTATCCTTAAACTGTGACCCCTTGTTCTGGACTTCCCCAACATCGGGAACAATCTTCCCGCATCTATCCCGCATCCCCCCTCAATCTTATAATTCTAGTGCATACTAATTAGTGAAAGCGGCTGACGGCCACTCTTCCCATGCCAACTTTCTCTCCCATCAGCTGTTTCTGTAATCCTATCCCATACTTTTTTTTAATTTAAGAAGGAACTGCAGATCCTGGCAAATCAAAGGTAGACAAAAATGCTGGAGAAACTCAGCGGGTGAGGCAGCATCTATGGAGCGAAGGAAATAGGCAACGTTTCGGGTCGAGACCCTTCTTCAGACTTGGGTCTGCCCCCCCCTCTCTGCCCCCCCCCCCATCCTCTCTGCCCCCCCTCTCTGCCCCCCTCCATCTCTAGGGAATCCCCCACTTCCCCCCCCCCCACTCCCCCTTCTTTCCCCCCTCCTCTCTTCCCCCCTTCACCCCCCCTCTCCCCCTCTGCCCCCCCCCTCCACCTCACCTCACTCCCTCCACATCCACCTCCCTCCCCCCCTCTCCTCTCCCTTCCCCCTTCTCTCTCCCCCCTTTCCCCCCTGAGTGTGTGGGGGGTGGTTAGTCCAGGTGTGATGCCGCAGGACCCCCTCCCCGTAACCGCGCGTTGAGGGGATGGGACCCAATGGGTCCCACTTGGTCTAGTATAACCTTAAAGGTATCTGGATAGATTAAAAGGTGAATTTAAAAAAAGGCACAAGGGCTACAGAGAACAGTACAGCACTACAACAAACTCTCTCACTCACCATGTGCATACTGGCCAGACCAACCTAACCTATTCTGTGTGCTTGTACATCATCCATAGTCCTCTCTTCCCTGCCTCCTCATATGCCTGACTAAATGTCTCTTAAATACGGGTGTCATATCTGCTCTACCACTTCCCAGGCAGTGTGTTTCAGGCAGCTAGCAATGTGAAAAATAAAATTCATTTGAAAATCTCCTTTAAACTTACCCCCTCCCACCTTAAACCTATGCCCTTTAGCATTTGACATTTCCATCCTGAGAAAACGACCATATAGCTATCAATGCCACTAATAATTTTATATACCTATCAGGTCACCCACGATTCTGTTGAGAAAACAATTTATGTTTGTCCAACCTCTCCTTGAAGCTAACACATTACAAGCTAGGTAAGATCCTGGTGAACCTTTTCGTTCTGTCCCAAGACAACCTTCCTATAGCGTGGGAACCAGTACAGCACAGAATGCTCTAAATGTAGCCTAACCAATGTTTTAAACATCTGTATCATGACTTCTCAATTTTATACTTAACACCCTGATGATGCTCGATACAATCCTTACTACCCAATCTATTTATCTTGCCACTTTCAGAGACCCAATGATGCCAAGAATCCTGTAATTTATGGTATATGCTGCTCTTGCATTTTCAGTCTCTCAATGCTGTTTTTTCCCCTTATTAGCACAGACATAGAGTAAAAAGAGCAGGGTTGGACTCAAATAACAGCAGAACAGAAAAAATGCAATCACAAGGGTTCAAGTGTAAGAGAAACGCACAGAGTTACAGGTGGACAAATTACTGGGACGAATGACTTTAAAGGATGAGACTACAGAGTGGTGGATAAACTAAAATTTTTGAAAAAACAAAATTCCAATATTTCCTTAGTTAAAAAGGAAGAGAGAGGGCAGGGAATTATAAGCCAGTTAGTTTAACATCCATAGTTGGCAAGATGCTCCAATTAATAACCAAATAGTAAATAACTAATCATTTAAGAAAACTGAACGTAATCAAATCTAGTCTTATGAGATTATGAAAGATAAATCTTATGACATATTTCCTCAAATAAGTCAAAAATGTGACAGGGAAAGTTGACCTGTGGATGTAGTGTATTTAGTTTTTCAAAAAGCATTTGACAAGGTACCACATAAGAGACTGGTGTATAAATTAAGAACCCATTGTATTGGAGGAACTGTGTTAGCATGGTTTGAAAACTGACTGTCACAGAGACGCCAAGTGGGATAACATGGAACTAGTGTGAACGAGTGTGATCGATGGTTGACGTGAACTTAGTTGGCCTGTTTCCATGCTGTACTTTCTTTTTAAAACATTGAATAAATGGGTCCTTTTCAGGCTGAAGGAATGTAGCTAGAGGAGTACCTCAGGAATTGGTCTTGGCCTTCAGTTGTTTACTATTTGCATTTAATGCCCTGGAAGAAAACCAAAATGCAATGTTTCCGGTTTGAAGATGATACAAAAATAAATCTTGTGAGATCTTGTGTGATGTCCTCATCTTGTGTGATGAGGACATAATGATCCTGCAATGGAACATACATACATTGAGTGAGTGGGCAAAAACCGAGCAAATAAAGTTTAATGTGAGGCAGTGAGGGATCATGCAATTTGTTAAGAAGAATTAATAGGCAGATTATCTTACTGGAGACTGCAAATGATTCAAGTTCAGTGTGTTCTAATGCATGAATCACAAAAAGAAAACAAGCAGATCCAACGAGTAGTTAAGGCAGCAAATGACACCTTGGCCGTCATTGCAAAGGGGTTTATATTTAAGAATGAAGAAATTCTTCAGGGTGCTGGTAAACTTGCACAGTCTTGGCTCCCTTACCTAAAAAGGGGAGTAGCATTCTCAGTGAATCTCTCAAAATAACCTCTTGAATTATCAGCCTCTCTCTGTCAGATCATCATATGTATTTAAAGTGAAGATAAATAAACATTTGAAAGATTGAGGAATTGAGGGTTATGGTGAACTGGCCAAGATAAGGGGAGGGGGGTGGAAAAGCAGGAGGGGGGGTTGTTAGTTACCAAAAATTGTGGAATCCAATGTTCATACCACTAGATTGTTCATCCAGTTTCCATGTGGCCTCACTCCAGCAATGGAAGCCCATGCCAGGAAAGTCAATGTGAATGGGAAGAGTAGTTAAAATGGTTAGCCACCAGGTGAGACAGAGGTTCATGTGGTCCTTCCAGGTGAGACAGAGGTTCACATGTACTTCCATGTGAGACTGAGGTTCATGTGACCCCAGCAGTCCTTCCAGGTGAGATAGTGTTTCACGTGCACATTCTCAACTGCATCCAATGTTTCCGGTGTGTCCATCAACAAAACCAAATGTAGACTGACGTGCTCGGTCCGTCAAGGCCTCCTGGAGCTCAAAGGTTCCCCTCACCTGTATCTACCTATTACTTGCCAGGCTTTAAGGTCTAGTACAATTAGGCCATTCAGCCCATCAAGTCCATATATTTGTATAAATATATAACCATACGTGCGTGTGTGTGTGTGTAATATATATATATACACACCCCCCACACACAATTTCCCTCCTGGGATGAATAA
>CAUPSL010000487.1:0-18235 GCA_963514005.1 Raja brachyura
CCACTCGGCTAGACTCAAACCCACTCGGCTAGACCCAAACCCACTCCACTGGACCCAAACCCACTCCGCCAGACCAAACCCACTCGGCTTGACCCAAACCCAATCGGCGAGACCCAAACCCACTCCGCTAGAACCAAACCCACTCCGCTAGACCCAAACCCACTCCGCTAGTCCCAAACCCACTCCGCTAGACCCAAACGGGCTCGGCTAGACGCAAACCCACTCCGCTAGACCCAAACCCACTCGGCCAGACCCAAACCCACTCGGCTAGACCCAAACCCACGCGGGTACACCCAACCCCACTCCGCTAGACCCAAACCCACTATGCTAGACCCAAACCCACTCGGCTAGTCCCAAACCCACTCGGCTAGACCCAACCCCACTCGGCTAGACCCAAACCCACTCGGCTAGACCCAAACCCACTCCGCTAGACCCAAACCCACTCGGCTAGACCCAAACGGACTCTGCTAGACCCAAACCCACTCGAATAGACCCAAACCCACTAGGCTAGACCCAAACCCACTCGGCTAGACCCAAACCCACTCAGCTAGACCCAAACCCACTCGGCTAGACACAAACCCATTCCGCTAGACCCAAGCATACTCGGCTAGACCCAAACCCCTCGGCTGGACCCAAACCCACTCGGGTACACCCAAACCCACTCCGCTAGACCCAAACCCACTCGGCTAGACCCAAAACCACTTGGCTAGACCCAAACCCACTCTGCTAGACCCAAATACACTCGGCTTGAACCAAAACCACTCGGCTAGACCCAAACCCACTCGTCTAGACCCAAACCCACTCGGCTCGTCCCAAACCTACTCGGCTAGACCCAACCCCACTCGGCTAGAACCAAACCCACACGGCTAGATCCAAACCCACTCGGCTACACCCAAACCCACTCGGCTAGACCCAAACCCACTCGGCTAGACCCAAACCCACTCAGCTACACCCAAACCCACTCGGCTAGACTCAAACCCACTCGGCTAGACCCAAACCCACTCCACTGGACCCAAACCCACTCCGCCAGACCAAACCCACTCGGCTAGACCCAAACCCAATCGGCTAGACCCAAACCCACTCCGCTAGAACCAAACCCACTCCGCTAGACCCAAACCCACTCCGCTAGTCCCAAACCCACTCCGCTAGACCCAAACGGGCTCGGATAGATGCAAACCCACTCCGCTAGACCCAAACCCACTATGCTAGACCCAAACCCACTCGGCTAGACCCAAACCCACTCGGCTAGACCCAAACCCACTCGGCTAGACCCAAAACCACTTGGCTAGACCCAAACCCACTCGGCTAGACCCAAATACACTCGGCTTGAACCAAAACCACTCGGCTAGACCCAAACCCACTCGGCTAGACCCAAACCCACTCGGCTAGTCCCAAACCCACTCGGCTAGACCCAACCCCACTCGGCTTGAACCAAACCCACACGGCTCGATCCAAACCCACTTGGCTACACCCAAACCCACTCGGCTAGACCCAAACCCACTCGGGTAGTCCCAACCCCACTCAGCTACACCCAAACCCACTCGGCTAGACCCAAACCCACTCGGCTAGACCCAAACCCACTCCGCTAGACCCAAACCCACTCGGCTAGACCCAAACGGACTCTGCTAGACCCAAACCCACTCGAATAGACCCAAACCCACTAGGCTAGACCCAAACCCACTCGGCTAGACCCAAACCCACTCAGCTAGACCCAAACCCACTCGGCTAGACACAAACCCACTCCCCTAGACCCAAACATACTCGGCTAGACCCAAACCCCTCGGCTGGACCCAAACCCACTCGGGTACACCCAAACCCACTCCGCTAGACCCAAACCCACTCGGCTAGACCCAAAACCACTTGGCTAGACCCAAACCCACTCGGCCAGACCCAAACCCACTCGGCTAGACCCAAACCCACGCGGGTACACCCAAGCCCACTCCGCTAGACCCAAACCCACTCGGCTAGACCCAAACCCACTCGGCTAGTCCCAAACCCACTCGGCTAGACCCAACCCCACTCGGCTAGACCCAAACCCACTCGGCTAGACCCAAACCCACTCCGCTAGACCCAAACCCACTCGGCTAGACCCAAACGGACTCTGCTAGACCCAAACCCACTCGAATGGACCCAAACCCACTAGGCTAGACCCAAACCCACTTGGCTAGACCCAAACCCACTCAGCTAGACCCAAACCCACTCGGCTAGACACAAACCCAGTCCGCTAGACCCAAGCATACTCGGCTAGACCCAAACCCCTCGGCTGGACCCAAACCCACTCGGGTACACCCAAACCCACTCCGCTAGACCCAAACCCACTCGGCTAGACCCAAAACCACTTGGCTAGACCCAAACCCACTCGGCTAGACCCAAATACACTCGGCTTGAACCAAAACCACTCGGCTAGACCCAAACCCACTCGTCTAGACCCAAACCCACTCGGCTCGTCCCAAACCTACTCGGCTAGACCCAACCCCACTCGGCTAGAACCAAACCCACACGGCTAGATCCAAACCCACTCGGCTACACCCAAACCCACTCGGCTAGACCCAAACCCACTCGGCTAGACCCAAACCCACTCAGCTACACCCAAACCCACTCGGCTAGACTCAAACCCACTCGGCTAGACCCAAACCCACTCCACTGGACCCAAACCCACTCCGCCAGACCAAACCCACTCGGCTAGACCCAAACCCAATCGGCTAGACCCAAACCCACTCCGCTAGAACCAAACCCACTCCGCTAGACCCAAACCCACTCCGCTAGTCCCAAACCCACTCCTCTAGACCCAAACGGGCTCGGATAGATGCAAACCCACTCCGCTAGACCCAAACCCACTCGGCCAGACCAAACCCACTCGGCTAGACCCAAACCCACGCGGGTACACCCAACCCCACTCCGCTAGACCCAAACCCACTATGCTAGACCCAAACCCACTCGGCTAGACCCAAACCCACTCGGCTAGACCCAAACCCACTCGTCTACACCCAAACATACTCGGCTAGACACAAACCCACTCGGCTGGACCCAAACCCACTCGGCTACACCCAAACCCAATCCGCTAGACCCAAACCCACTCGGCTAGACCCAAAACCACTTGGCTAGACCCAAACCCACTCGGCTAGACCCAAATACACTCGGCTTGAACCAAAACCACTCGGCTAGACCCAAACCCACTCGGCTAGACCCAAACCCACTCGGCTAGACCCAAACCCACTTGGCTAGACCCAAACCCACTCGGCAAGTCCCAAACCCACTCGGCTAGACCCAAACCCAATCGGCTCGACCCAAACCCAGTCGGCTAAACCCAAACCTACTCTGCTAGACCCAAACCCACTCTGCTATACCCAAACCCACTCTGCCAGACCAAATCCCGCTCGGCCAGACCCAAACCGATTCGGCTAGACCCAAACCCACTCGGCTACACCCAAACCCACTCGGCCAAACCCAAACCCACTTGGCTAGACCCAAACCCACTCGGCTAGACCCAAACCCACTCAGCTAGACCCAAACCCACTCGACTAGATCCAATCCCACTCGACAAGACCCAAACCCACGCGGGTACACCCAACCCCACTCCGCTAGACCCAAACCCACTATGCTAGACCCAAACCCACTCGGCTAGACCCAAACCCACTCGGCTAGACCCAAACCCACTCGGCTAGACCCAAAACCACTTGGCTAGACCCAAACCCACTCGGCTAGACCCAAATAACTCGGCTTGAACCAAAACCACTCGGCTGGACCCAAACCCACTCGGCTAGACCCAAACCCTCTCGGCTAGTCCCAAACCCACTCGGCTAGACCCAACCCCACTCGGCTAGAACCAAACCCACACGGCTCGATCCAAACCCACTTGGCTACACCCAAACCCACTCGGCCAGACAAAAACCCACTCGGCTAGTCCCAAACCCACTCGGCTAGACCCAACCCCACTCGGCTAGACCCAAACCCACTCGGCTAGACCCAAACCCACTCCGCTAAACCCAAACCCACTCGGCTAGACCCAAACGGACTCTGCTAGACCCAAACCCACTCGAATAGACCCAAACCCACTAGGCTAGACCCAAACCCACTCGGCTAGACCCAAACCCACTCAGCTAGACCCAAACCCACTCGGCTAGACACAAACCCAGTCCGCTAGACCCAAACATACTCGGCTAGACCCAAACCCCTCGGCTGGACCCAAACCCACTCGGGTACACCCAAACCCACTCCGCTAGACACAAACCCACTCGGCTAGACCCAAAACCACTTGGCTAGACCCAAACCCACTCGGCTAGACCCAAATACACTCGGCTTGAACCAAAACCACTCGGCTAGACCCAAACCCACTCGTCTAGACCCAAACCCACTCGGCTCGTCCCAAACCTACTCGGCTAGACCCAACCCCACTCGGCTAGAACCAAACCCACACGGCTAGATCCAAACCCACTCGGCTACACCCAAACCCACTCGGCTAGACCCAAACCCACTCGGCTAGACCCAAACCCACTCAGCTACACCCAAACCCACTCGGCTAGACTCAAACCCACTCGGCTAGACCCAAACCCACTCCACTGGACCCAAACCCACTCCGCCAGACCAAACCCACTCGGCTTGACCCAAACCCAATCGGCGAGACCCAAACCCACTCCGCTAGAACCAAACCCACTCCGCTAGACCCAAACCCACTCCGCTAGTCCCAAACCCACTCCGCTAGACCCAAACGGGCTCGGCTAGACGCAAACCCACTCCGCTAGACCCAAACCCACTCGGCCAGACCCAAACCCACTCGGCTAGACCCAAACCCACGCGGGTACACCCAACCCCACTCCGCTAGACCCAAACCCACTATGCTAGACCCAAACCCACTCGGCTAGACCCAAACCCACTCGGCTAGACCCAAACCCACTCGTCTACACCCAAACATACTCGGCTAGACACAAACCCACTCGGCTGGACCCAAACCCACTCGGCTACACCCAAACCCACTCCGCTAGACCCAAACCCACTCGGCTAGACCCAAAACCACTTGGCTAGACCCAAACCCACTCGGCTAGACCCAAATACACTCGGCTTGAACCAAAACCACTCGGCTAGACCCAAACCCACTCGGCTAGACCCAAACCCACTCGGCTAGACCCAAACCCACTTGGCTAGACCCAAACCCACTCGGCAAGTCCCAAACCCACTCGGCTAGACCCAAACCCAATCGGCTCGACCCAAACCCAGTCGGCTAAACCCAAACCTACTCTGCTAGACCCAAACCCACTCCGCTAGACCCAAACCCACTCTGCCAGACCAAAACCCGCTCGGCTAGACACAAACCGATTCGGCTAGACCCAAACCCACTCGGCTACACCCAAACCCACTCGGCCAAACCCAAACCCACTTGGCTAGACCCAAACCCACTCGGCTAGACCCAAACCCACTCAGCTAGTCCCAAACCCACTCGACTAGATCCAATCCCACTCGACTAGACCCAAACCCACTCGACTAGACCCATACCCACTCGGCTACACCCAAACCCACTCGGCCAAACCCAAACCCACTTGGCTAGACCCAAACCCACTCGGTTAGACCCAAACCCACTCAGCTACACCCAAACCCACTCGGCTAGACTCAAACCCACTCGGCTAGACCCAAACCCACTCCACTGGACCCAAACCCACTCCGCCAGACCAAACCCACTCGGCTTGACCCAAACACAATCGGCTAGACCCAAACCCACTCCGCTAGAACCAAACCCACTCCGCTAGACCCAAACCCACTCCGCTAGTCCCAAACCCACTCCGCTAGACCCAAACGGGCTCGGCTAGACGCAAACCCACTCCGCCAGACCCAAACCCACTCGGCCAGCCCCAAACCCACTCGGCTAGACCCAAACCCACGCGGGTACACCCAACCCCACTCCGCTAGACCCAAACCCACTATGCTAGACCCAAACCCACTCGGCTAGACCCAAACCCACTCGGCTAGACCCAAACCCACTCGTCTACACCCAAACATACTCGGCTAGACACAAACCCACTCGGCTGGACCCAAACCCACTCGGCTACACCCAAACCCACTCCGCTAGACCCAAACCCACTCGGCTAGACCCAAAACCACTTGGCTAGACCCAAACCCACTCGGCTAGACCCAAATACACTCGGCTTGAACCAAAACCACTCGGCTAGACCCAAACCCACTCGGCTAGACCCAAACCCACTCGGCTAGACCCAAACCCACTTGGCTAGACCCAAACCCACTCGGCAAGTCCCAAACCCACTCGGCTAGACCCAAACCCAATCGGCTCGACCCAAACCCAGTCGGCTAAACCCAAACCTACTCTGCTAGACCCAAACCCACTCCGCTAGACCCAAACCCACTCTGCCAGACCAAAACCCGCTCGGCTAGACCCAAACCGATTCGGCTAGACCCAAACCCACTCGGCTACACCAAAACCCACTCGGCCAAACCCAAACCCACTTGGCTAGACCCAAACCCACTCGGCTAGACCCAAACCCACTCAGCTAGTCCCAAACCCACTCGACTAGATCCAATCCCACTCGACTAGACCCAAACCCACTCGACTAGACCCATACCCACTCGGCTACACCCAAACCCACTCCGCTAGACCCAAACCCACTTGGCTAGACCCAAACCAACTCGGCTAGACCCAAACCCACTCGTCCAGACCCAAACCCACTCGGCTAGACCCAAACCCACGCGGGTACACCCAACCCCACTCCGCTAGACCCAAACCCACTATGCTAGACCCAAACCCACTCGGCTAGACCCAAACCCACTCGGCTAGACCCAAACCCACTCGGCTAGACCCAAAACCACTTGGCTAGACCCAAACCCACTCGGCTAGACCCAAATACACTCGGCTTGAACCAAAACCACTCGGCTAGACCCAAACCCACTCGGCTAGACCCAAACCCACTCGGCTAGTCCCAAACCCACTCGGCTAGACCCAACCCCACTCGGCTAGAACCAAACCCACACGGCTCGATCCAAACCCACTTGGCTACACCCAAACCCACTCGGCCAGACCCAAACCCACTCGGGTAGTCCCAAACCCACTCAGCTACACCCAAACCCACTCGGCTAGACCCAAACCCACTCGGCTAGACCCAAACCCACTCCGCTAGACCCAAACCCACTCGGCTAGACCCAAACGGACTCTGCTAGACCCAAACCCACTCTAATAGACCCAAACCCACTAGGGTAGACCCAAACCCACTCGGCTAGACCCAAACCCACTCAGCTAGACCCAAACCCACTCGGCTAGACACAAACCCACTCCGCTAGACACAAACATACTCGGAGAGACCCAAACCCCTCGGCTGGACCCAAACCCACTCGGGTACACCCAAACCCACTCCGCTAGACCCAAACCCACTCGGCTAGACCCAAAACCACTTGGCTAGACCCAAACCCACTCGGCTAGACCCAAATACACTCGGCTTGAACCAAAACCACTCAGCTAGACCCAAACCCACTCGTCTAGACCCAAACCCACTCGGCTCGTCCCAAACCTACTCGGCTAGACCCAACCCCACTGGGCTAGAACCAAACCCACACGGCTAGATCCAAACCCACTCGGCTACACCCAACCCCACTCCGCTAGACCCAAACCCACTATGCTAGACCCAAACCCACTCGGCTAGACCCAAACCCACTCAGCTAGACCCAAACCCAGTCGGCTACACCCAAACATACTCGGCTAGACACAAACCCACTCGGCTGGACCCAAACCCACTCGGCTACACCCAAACCCACTCCGCTAGACCCAAACCCACTCGGCTAGACCCAAAACCACTTGGCTAGACCCAAACCCACTCGGCTAGACCCAAATACACTCGGCTTGAACCAAAACCACTCGGCTAGACCCAAACCCACTCGGCTAGACCCAAACCCACTCGGCTAGTCCCAAAACCACTTGGCTAGACCAAAAACCCACTCGGCTAGACCCAAACCCAATCGGCTAGACCCAAACCCACTCCGCTAGAACCAAACCCACTCCGCTAGACCCAAACCCACTCCGCTAGTCCCAAACCCACTCGGCTAGACCCAAAACCACTTGGCTAGACCAAAAACCCACTCGGCTCGACCACAAACCCAATCGGCTAGACCCAAACCCACTCCGCTAGAACCAAACCCACTCCGCTAGACCCAAACCCACTCCGCTAGTCCCAAACCCACTCGGCTAGACCCAAACGGACTCGGCTAGACCCAAACCCACTCCGCTAGACCCAAACCCACTCCGCTAGACCCAAACCCACTCGGCTAGACCCAAAACCACTTGGCTAGACCCAAACCCACTCGGCTAGACCCAAATACACTCGGCTTGAACCAAAACCACTCGGCTAGATCCAATCCCACTCGACTAGACCCAAACCCACTCGACTAGACCCATACCCACTTGGCTACACCCAAACCCACTCCGCTAGACCCAAACCCACTTGGCTAGACCCAAACCAACTTGGCTAGACCCAAACCCACTCGGCCAGACCCAAACCCACTCGGCTAGACCCAAACCCACGCGGGTACACGCAACCCCACTCCGCTAGACCCAAACCCACTATGCTAGACCCAAACCCACTGGGCTAGACCCAAACCCACTCGGCTAGACCCAAACCCACTCGGCTAGACCCAAAACCACTTGGCTAGACCCAAACCCACTCGGCTAGACCCAAATACACTCGGCTTGAACCAAAACCACTCGGCTAGACCCAAACCCACTCGGCTAGACCCAAACCCACTCGGCTAGTCCCAAACCCACTCGGCTAGACCCAACCCCACTCGGCTAGAACCAAACCCACACGGCTCGATCCAAACCCACTTGGCTACACCCAAACCCACTCGGCTAGACCCAAACCCACTCGGGTAGACCCAAACCCACTCAGCTACACCCAAACCCACTCGGCTAGACCCAAACCCACTCGGCTAGACCCAAACCCACTCCGCTAGACCCAAACCCACTCGGCTAGACCCAAACGGATTCTGCTCGACCCAAACCCACTCGAATAGACCCAAACCCACTAGGCTAGACCCAAACCCACTCGGTTAGACCCAAACCACTCAGCTAGACCCAAACCCACTCGGCTAGACACAAACCCACTCCGCTAGACCCAAACATACTCGGCTGGACCTAAACCCCTCGGCAGGACCCAAACCCACTCGGGTACACCCAAACCCACTCCGCTAGACCCAAACCCACTCGGCTAGACCCAAAACCACTTGGCTAGACCCAAACCCACTCGGCTAGACCCAAATACACTCGGCTTGAACCAAAACCACTCGGCTAGACCCAAACCCACTCGTCTAGACCCAAACCCACTCGGCTCGTCCGAAACCTACTCGGCTAGACCCAACCCCACTCGGCTAGAACCAAACCCACACGGCTAGATCCAAACCCACTCGGCTACACCCAAACCCAGTCGGCTAGACCCAAACCCACTCGGCTAGACAAAAACCCACTCAGCTACACCCAAACCCACTCGGCTAGACCCAAACCCACTCGGCTAGACCCAAACCCACTCGGCTGGACCCAAAAC
This sequence comes from Raja brachyura, assembly GCA_963514005.1. The sequence goes on from CAUPSL010000487.1 coordinate 9,531, forward strand.
CACTTGGCTAGACCCAAACCCACTCGGCTAGACCCAAATACACTCGGCTTGAACCAAAACCACTCGGCTAGACCCAAACCCACTCGGCTAGACCCAAACCCACTCGGCTAGACCCAAACCCACTTGGCTAGACCCAAACCCACTCGGCAAGTCCCAAACCCACTCGGCTAGACCCAAACCCAATCGGCTCGACCCAAACCCAGTCGGCTAAACCCAAACCTACTCTGCTAGACCCAAACCCACTCCGCTAGACCCAAACCCACTCTGCCAGACCAAAACCCGCTCGGCTAGACCCAAACCGATTCGGCTAGACCCAAACCCACTCGGCTACACCCAAACCCACTCGGCCAAACCCAAACCCACTTGGCTAGACCCAAACCCACTCAGCTAGTCCCAAACCCACTCGACTAGATCCAATCCCACTCGACTAGTCCCAAACCCACTCGACTAGACCCATACCCACTCGGCTACACCCAAACCCACTCCGCTAGACCCAAACCCACTTGGCTTGACCCAAACCAACTCGGCTAGTCCCAAACCCACTCGGCCAGACCCAAACCCACTCGGCTAGACCCAAACCCACTCGGCTACTCCCAACCACACTCGGCTGGACCCAAACCCACTCGGCTAGACCCAAACCCACTCGGCTGGACACATCCCACTTGGCTAGACCCAAACCCACTCGGCTACACCCAAACCCACTCGGCTGGACCCAAACCCACTCGGCTAGACCCAAACCCACTCCACTAGACGCAAACCCACTCCGCCAGACCCAAACCCACTCGGCGAGACCCCATCCCAATCGGCTAGACCCAAACCGATTCGGCTAGACCCAAACCCACTCGGCTACACCCAAACCCACTCCGCTGGACCCAAACCCACTCGGCTAGACCCAAAACCACTCGGCTAGACCCAAACCCACTCGGATAGACCGAAATCCACTCGGCTAGAACCAAACCCACTCGGCTAGACCCAAACCCACTCGGCTAGACCCAAACCCACTCGGCTAGACCCAAACACAATCGGCTTGACCCAAACCCCCTCGGCTAGAACCAAACCCACTCGGCTAGACCCAAACCAACTCGGCTAGACCCAAACCCACTCGGCTAGACCCACACCCACTCGGCTAAACCCAAACCCACTCAGCTACACCGAAACCCACTCGGCTAGACCCAAACCCACTTGGCTAGACCCAAACCCACTCGGCTTATCCCAAACCCACTCGGCTAGACCCAAACCCACTCGGCTAGACCCAAACCCACTCCGCTAGACCGAAACCCACTCGGCTAGACCCAAACCCACTTGGCTAGACACAAACCCACTCGGCTAGTCCCAAACGCACTCGGCTAGACCCAAACCCACTCGGCTAGACCCAAACCCACTCCGCTAGACCGAAACCCACTCGGCTAGACCAAAACCCAATCGGCTAGACCCAAACCCACTCGGCTAGGCCCAAACCCACTCGGCTAGACCCAAACCCACTCGGCTAGACCCAAACCCACTCGGCCAAACCCAAACCCACTCGGCTTGACCCAAACCCACTCGGCTAGACCCAAACCCACTTGGCTAGACCCAAACACACTCGGCAAGTCCCAAACCCACTCGGCTAGACCCAAACCCAATCGGCTCGACCCAAACCCAGTCGGCTAAACCCAAACCCACTCGGCTAGACCCAAACCCAATCGGCTCGACCCAAACCCAGTCGGCTAAACCCAAACCTACTCTGCTAGACCCAAACCCACTCCGCTAGACCCAAACCCACTCTGCCAGACCAAAACCCGCTCGGCTAGACCCAAACCGATTCGGCTAGACCCAAACCCACTCGGCTACACCCAAACCCACTCGGCCAAACCCAAACCCACTTGGCTAGACCCAAACCCACTCGGCTAGACCCAAACCCACTCAGCTAGTCCCAAACCCACTCGACTAGACCCAAACACACTCGGCTAGACCCAAACCCACTCGGCTAGATCCAATCCCACTCGACCAGACCCAAACCCACTCGGCTAGACCCATACCCACTCGGCTACACCCAAACCCACTCCGCTAGACCCAAACCCACTTGGCTAGACCCAAACCCACTCGGCTAGACCCAAACCCACTCGGCCAGACCCAAACCCACTCGGCTAGACCCAAACCCACGCGGGTACACCCAACCCCACGCCGCTAGACCCAAACCCACTATGCTAGACCCAAACCCACTCGGCTAGACCCAAACCCACTCGGCTAGACCCAAACCCACTCGTCTACACCCAAACATACTCGGCTAGACACAAACCCACTCGGCTGGACCCAAACCCACTCGGCTACACCCAAACCCACTCCGCTAGACCCAAACCCACTCGGCTAGACCCAAAACCACTTGGCTAGACACAAACCCACTCGGCTAGACCCAAATACACTCGGCTTGAACCAAAACCACTCGGCTAGACCCAAACCCACTCGGCTAGACCCAAACCCAATCGGCTAGACCCAACCCCACTCGGCTAGACCCAAACCCACTCGGCTAGACCCAAACCCACTCCGCTAGACCCAAACCCACTCGGCTAGACCCAAACGGACTCTGCTAGACCCAAACCCACTCGAATAGACCCAAACCCACTAGGCTAGACCCAAAACCACTCGGCTAGACCCAAACCCACTCAGCTAGACCCAAACCCACTCGGCTAGACACAAACCCACTCAGCTAGTCCCAAACCCACTCGACTAGATCCAATCCCACTCGACTAGACCCAAACCCACTCGACTAGACCCATACCCACTCGGCTACACCCAAACCCACTCCGCTAGACCCAAACCCACTTGGCTAGACCCAAACCAACTCGGCTAGACCCAAACCCACTCGGCCAGACCCAAACCCACTCGGCTAGACCTAAACCCACGCGGGTACACCCAACCCCACTCCGCTAGACCCAAACCCACTATGCTAGACCCAAACCCACTCGGCTAGACCCAAACCCACTCGGCTAGACCCAAACCCACTCGGCTAGACCCAAAACCACTTGGCTGGACCCAAACCCACTCGGCTCGACCCAAATACACTCGGCTTGAACCAAAACCACTCGGCTAGACCCAAACCCACTCGGCTAGACCCAAACCCACTCGGCTAGTCCCAAACCCACTCGGCTAGACCCAACCCCACTCGGCTAGACCCAAACCCACTCGGCTAGACCCAAACCCACTCCGCTAGACCCAAACCCACTCGGCTAGACCCAAACGGACTCTGCTAGACCCAAACCCACTCGAATAGACCCAAACCCACTAGGCTAGACCCAAACCCTCTCGGCTAGACCCAAACTAACTCAGCTAGACCCAAACCCACTCGGCTAGACACAAACCCAGTCCGCTAGACCCAAACATACTCGGCTAGACCCAAACCCCTCGGCTGGACCCAAACCCACTCGGGTACACCCAAACCCACTCCGCTAGACCCAAACCCACTCGGCTAGACCCAAAACCACTTGGCTAGACCCAAACCCACTCGGCTAGACCCAAATACACTCGTCTGGACCCAAACCCACTCGGCTCGTCCCAAACCTACTCGGCAAGACCCAACCCCACTCGGCTAGAACCAAACCCACACGGCTAGATCCAAACCCACTCGGCTACACCCAAACCCACTCGGCTAGACCGAAACCCACTCGGCTAGACCCAAACCCACTCAGCTACACCCAAACCCACTCGGCTAGACTCAAACCCACTCGGCTAGACCCAAACCCACTCCACTGGACCCAAACCCACTCCGCCAGACCAAACCCACTCGGCTAGACCCAAACCCAATCGGCTAGACCCAAACCCACTCCGCTAGAACCAAACCCACTCCGCTAGACCCAAACCCACTCCGCTAGTCCCAAACCCACTCGGCTAGACCCAAACGGGCTCGGCTAGACGCAAACCCACTCCGCTAGACCCAAACCCACTCGGCCAGACCCAAACCCACTCGGCTAGACCCAAGCCCACGCGGGTACACCCAACCCCACTCCGCTAGACCCAAACCCACTATGCTAGACCCAAACCCACTCGGCTAGACCCAAACCCACTCGGCTCGACCCAAACCCACTCGTCTACACCCAAACATACTCGGCTAGACACAAACCCACTCGGCTGGACCCAAACCCACTCGGCTACACCCAAACCCACTCCGCTAGACCCAAACCCACTCGGCTAGACCCAAAACCACTTGGCTAGACCCAAACCCACTCGGCTAGACCCAAATACACTCGGTTTGAACCAAAACCACTCGGCTAGACCCAAACCCACTCGGCTAGACCCAAACCCACTCGGCTAGACCCAAACCCACTTGGCTAGACCCAAACCCTCTCGGCAAGTCCCAAACCCACTCGGCTAGACCCAAACCCAATCGGCTTGACCCAAACCCAGTCGGCTAAACCCAAACCTACTCTGCGAGACCCAAACCCACTCCGCTAGACCCAAACCCACTCTGCCAGACCAAAACCCGCTCGGCTAGACCCAAACCGATTCGGCTAGACCCAAACCCATTCGGCTACACCCAAACCCACTCGGCCAAACCCAAACCCACTTGGCTAGACCCAAACCCACTCGGCTAGACCCAAACCCACTCAGCTAGTCCCAAACCCACTCGACTAGATCCAATCCCACTCGACTAGACCCAAACCCACTCGACTAGACCCATACCCACTCGGCTACACCCAAACCCACTCCGCTAGACCCAAACCCACTTGGCTAGACCCAAACCAACTCGGCTAGACCCAAACACACTCGGCCAGACCCAAACCCACTCGGCTAGACCCAAACCCACGCGGGTACACCCAACCCCACTCCGCTAGACCCAAACCCACTATGCTAGACCCAAACCCACTCGGCTAGACCCAAACCCACTCGGCTAGACCCAAACCCACTCGGCTAGACCCAAAACCACTTGGCTAGACCCAAACCCACTCGGCTAGACCCAAATACACTCGGCTTGAACCAAAACCACTCGGCTAGACCCAAACCCACTCGGCTAGACCCAAACCCACTCGGCTAGTCCCAAACCCACTCGGCTAGACCCAACCCCACTCGGCTAGAACCAAACCCACACGGCTCGATCCAAACCCACTTGGCTACACCCAAACCCACTCGGCTAGACCCAAACCCACTCGGGTAGTCCCAACCCCACTCAGCTACACCCAAACCCACTCGGCTAGACCCAAACCCACTCGGCTAGACCCAAACCCACTCCGCTAGACCCAAACCCACTCGGCTAGACCCAAACGGACTCTGCTAGACCCAAACCCACTCGAATAGACCCAAACCCACTAGGCTAGACCCAAACCCACTCGGCTAGGCCCAAACCCACTCAGCTAGACCCAAACCCACTCGGCTAGACACAAACCCACTCCGCTAGACCCAAACATACTCGGCTAGACCCAAACACCTCGGCTGGACCCAAACCCACTCGGGTACACCCAAACCCACTCCGCTAGACCCAAACCCACTCGGCTAGACCCAAAACCACTTGGCTAGACCCAAACCCACTCGGCCAGACCCAAACCCACTCGGCTAGACCCAAACCCACGCGGGTACACCCAACCCCACTCCGCTAGACCCAAACCCACTCGGCTAGACCCAAACCCACTCGGCTAGTCCCAAACCCACTCGGCTAGACCCAACCCCACTCAGCTAGACCCAAACCCACTCGGCTAGACCCAAACCCACTCCGCTAGACCCAAACCCACTCGGCTAGACCCAAACGGACTCTGCTAGACCCAAACCCACTCGAATAGACCCAAACCCACTAGGCTAGACCCAAACCCACTCGGCTAGACCCAAACCCACTCAGCTAGACCCAAACCCACTCGGCTAGACACAAACCCAGTCCGCTAGACCCAAGCATACTCGGCTAGACCCAAACCCCTCGGCTGGACCCAAACCCACTCGGGTACACCCAAACCCACTCCGCTAGACCCAAACCCACTCGGCTAGACCCAAAACCACTTGGCTAGACCCAAACCCACTCGGCTAGACCCAAATACACTCGGCTTGAACCAAAACCACTCGGCTAGACCCAAACCCACTCGTCTAGACCCAAACCCACTCGGCTCGTCCCAAACCTACTCGGCTAGACCCAACCCCACTCGGCTAGAACCAAACCCACACGGCTAGATCCAAACCCACTCGGCTACACCCAAACCCACTCGGCTAGACCCAAACCCGCTCGGCTAGACCCAAACCCACTCAGCTACACCCAAACCCACTCGGCTAGACTCAAACCCACTCGGCTAGACCCAAACCCACTCCACTGGACCCAAACCCACTCCGCCAGACCAAACCCACTCGGCTAGACCCAAACCCAATCGGCTAGACCCAAACCCACTCCGCTAGAACCAAACCCACTCCGCTAGACCCAAACCCACTCCGCTAGTCCCAAACCCACTCCGCTAGACCCAAACGGGCTCGGATAGATGCAAACCCACTCCGCTAGACCCAAACCCACTCGGCCAGACCCAAACCCACTCGGCTAGACCCAAACCCACGCGGGTACACCCAACCCCACTCCGCTAGACCCAAACCCACTATGCTAGACCCAAACCCACTCGGCTAGACCCAAAGCCACTCGGCTAGACCCAAACCCACTCGGCTAGACCCAAAGCCACTCGGCTAGACCCAAACCCACTCGGCTGGACCCAAACCCACTCGGCTAGACACAAACCCACTCGGCTGGACCCAAACCCACTCGGCTACACCCAAACCCAATCCGCTAGACCCAAACCCACTCGGCTAGACCCAAAACCACTTGGCTAGACCCAAACCCACTCGGCTAGACCCAAATACACTCGGCTTGAACCAAAACCACTCGGCTAGACCCAAACCCACTCGGCTAGACCCAAACCCACTCGGCTAGACCCAAACCCACTTGGCTAGACCCAAACCCACTCGGCAAGTCCCAAACCCACTCGGCTAGACCCAAACCCAATCGGCTCGACCGAAACCCAGTCGGCTAAACCCAAACCTACTCTGCTAGACCCAAACCCACTCTGCTAGACCCAAACCCACTCTGCCAGACCAAAACCCGCTCGGCTAGACCCAAACCAATTCGGCTAGACCCAAACCCACTCGGCTACACCCAAACCCACTCGGCCAAACCCAAACCCACTTGGCTAGACCCAAACCCACTCGGCTAGACCCAAACCCACTCAGCTAGACCCAAACCCACTCGACTAGATCCAATCCCACTCGACAAGACCCAAACCCACGCGGGTACACCCAACCCCACTCCGCTAGACCCAAACCCACTATGCTAGACCCAAACCCACTCGGCTAGACCCAAACCCACTCGGCTAGACCCAAACCCACTCGGCTAGACCCAAAACCACTTGGCTAGACCCAAACCCACTCGGCTAGACCCAAATAACTCGGCTTGAACCAAAACCACTCGGCTGGACCCAAACCCACTCAGCTAGACCCAAACCCTCTCGGCTAGTCCCAAACCCACTCGGCTAGACCCAACCCCACTCGGCTAGAACCAAACCCACACGGCTCGATCCAAACCCACTTGGCTACACCCAAACCCACTCGGCCAGACCCAAACCCACTCGGCTAGTCCCAAACCCACTCGGCTAGACCCAACCCCACTCGGCTAGACCCAAACCCACTCGGCTAGACCCAAACGGACTCTGCTAGACCCAAACCCACTCGAATAGACCCAAACCCACTAGGCTAGACCCAAACCCACTCGGCTAGACCCAAACCCACTCAGCTAGACCCAAACCCACTCGGCTAGACACAAACCCAGTCCGCTAGACCCAAACATACTCGGCTAGACCCAAACCCCTCGGCTGGACCCAAACCCACTCGGGTACACCCAAACCCACTCCGCTAGACCCAAACCCACTCGGCTAGACCCAAAACCACTTGGCTAGACCCAAACCCACTCGGCTAGACCCAAATACACTCGGCTTGAACCAAAACCACTCGGCTAGACCCAAACCCACTCGGCTAGACCCAAACCCACTCGGCTAGACCCAAACCCACTCAGCTACACCCAAACCCACTCGGCTAGACTCAAACCCACTCGGCTAGACCCAAACCCACTCCACTGGACCCAAACCCACTCCGCCAGACCAAACCCACTCGGCTTGACCCAAACCCAATCGGCTAGACCCAAACCCACTCCGCTACAACCAAACCCACTCCTCTAGACCCAAACCCACTCCACTAGTCCCAAACCCACTCCGCTAGACCCAAACGGGCTCGGCTAGACGCAAACCCACTCCGCTAGACCCAAACCCACTCGGCCAGACCCAAACCCACTCGGCTAGACCCAAACCCACTATGCTAGACCCAACCCCACTCCGCTAGACCCAAACCCACTATGCTAGACCCAAACCCACTCGGCTAGACCCAAACCCACTCGGCTAGACCCAAACCCACTCGTCTACACCCAAACATACTCGGCTAGACACAAACCCACTCGGCTGGACCCAAACCCACTCGGCTACACCCAAACCCACTCCGCTAGACCCAAACCCACTCGGCAAGACCCAAAACCACTTGGCTAGACCCAAACCCACTCGGCTAGACCCAAATACACTCGGCTTGAACCAAAACCACTCGGCTAGACCCAAACCCACTCGGCTAGACCCAAACCCACTCGGCTAGACCCAAACCCACTTGGCTAGACCCAAACCCACTCGGCGTCCCAAACCCACTCGGCTAGACCCAAACCCAATCGGCTCGACCCA
>CAUPSL010000488.1:0-62741 GCA_963514005.1 Raja brachyura
CAGTTTCCTCATCTCCGTTCTAAATGGCTTAACTCTTATTCTTAAACTGTGGCCCCTGGTTCTGGACTCCCCCAACATCGGGGACATGTTTCCTGCCTCTAGCGTGTCCAAACCCTTAATAATCTTATATGTTTCAATGAGATTCCCTCTCATCCTTCTAAACAAGCATGAGATGAGATTATACAAGCCCAGCTGCTCCATTCTCTCAGCATATGACAGTCTCGTCATCCCGAGAATTAACCTTGTGAACCTATGCTGCACTCCCCCAATAGCAAGAATGTCCTTCCTCCAATTAGGGGACCAAAACTGCACACAATACTCCAGGTGTGGTCTCAATAGGGCCTTGTACAACTGCAGAAGGACCTTTTTGCTCCTGTACTCAAATCCTCTTGTAATGAATGCCAACATGCCGATCTCTGGGATGGACCTGGTCAATCCTACGCCGCACTCCCTCAATAGCAAGAATGTTGAGGGATAGTGTGTGTGGGATAGTGTTGGTGTGTGGGGATCGCTGGCCAGCGCGGGCTCGGTGGGCCGAAGGGCCTGTTTCTTAGCGTTGCATCTCTGAACAAAACAGGTCATGGAATCCCAATGAGTGGTCAAAGCAGACACCCCCAAACAGATTCTTACCTTCAAGAAAGATTTCCCTCCTTTGAGTTCCTGTTGAGAGAGAAATCTTCATTAAACACATATTGACCAACTTTATATACAGTCACCAACTGTCGCGTATTAGCCGGGACATCCCGTATATTGGGCTACATTGGTTTTGCCCTTGTCCCGCATTAGAAATTTGCAGATGACACCAAGTTGGGTGGCTCACACCTATTGTCTATTGACTGCTCTACTCAGTTCGAGGGGACTGTCGGGTCGCAGCACCGCATCCGGCGCCCACCTTACCCGTCCCGATGTAGTGCAGCCCATGGAGTGCAGCAGCAGCAGCGCCTCGCCCGTGGCCCCATCGGTCACTCGGCAGCTCGGCCAACTGACTGACCTTAGGACCTTCGCTGACCGCCGACACCACAACCACCACCCCTCCTTCCCACGGCCGATCATCGGTTTGTGTGTTGGAGGGGGCGGCGGACTTTGCACGAAACCCCCGGGCCAAAACTCCTCAGCTGACCCGCCGGCTGGGCTTTGTGTGCAGTCCAGCACCCGGGCCAACTCATCATTCACCCAGCCACGGCCGAGTCGGTCAACGGATTGCCGTGGGGAATTTGTCCTGTATTTTGACCTTTTGTCCCTTATTTGGGAGTGAGGAAGTTGGCGACCCTAGCACCTTCACGTCATACATAGCGCTGGGCCTGGGAGTATTGTGACCAATTTTGGGCCCCATATCTGAGGAAGGATGTGCCGGCTCCAGAGAGGGTCCAGAGGAGGTTTTTTTTACAAGAATGATCCCAGGAATGAGTGGGTTAACGTACGATGAGCTTTTGTTGGCTCTGGGCCTGTACTCACTGGAGTTTAGAAGAATGAGGGGGGGGGGGGGGGAGCTCATTGAAACTTACAGAATAGTGAAAGGTCTAGAGAATGGGGTTAGGAGGGAGAGCTAGATCAGCCACGATTGAATGGCGGAATAGACTTGATGGGCCGAATGGTCTATTTCTGCTCATATGTCTTGTGGTCCTACACTCTCCCAGTGTTGAGAATTGTTCATTGTGATGATTTTCAAAGATTCACACATCAAGGAAACAGACCCTTCTGCCCACCTAATCCATCCTTCACTCATTCCATGATACCCCACTTTCTCATCCACTCCCTACACATCAGGGATCGCGAGGGTTTTCTCCAGGCGCTACGGTTTCCTCCCACATCCCAAAGAGGGCCAGTTAACCTACAAACATGCACGTCTTTGGGATGTGGGAGGAATCCGGGGCGGCCTGGAGAAATCCCACATGGTCACAGGGAGAACATGCAAACTCCACACACACAGAAAGCAAATGTGCGGGTTTGTAGGTTTATTGGCTTGGTAGCATTGTAAATTGTCCCTAGTGTGTGTGGGATAGTGTTAGTGTGTGGGGATCGCTGGTCGGTGCGGGCTCGTTGGGCCGAAGGGCCTGTTTCTGCACTGAATCTCCAGGTGATGCTAACCTCAACTGACAGAAAAACGAACCGAAAAATAGCGAAGATTAAATGAAATTTAAATGAAAATTAAACAAAAATTTAAATAAATTTAAATGAAAATTAAACAAAAATTTAAATAAATTTAAATGAAAATTAAACAAAAATTTAAATAAATTTAAATGAAAATTAAACAAAAATTAAATGAAAATTAAACGAAAATTAAACGAAAATCAAATGAAAATAACACAAAAATTAAACGAAAATTAAATGAAAATTAACCAAAAATTAAATGGAAATGAAACAAAAATTAAATGAAAATTAAATGAAAATCAAACCAAAATTAAACGAAAATCAAATGAAACTTAACCGTAAATTAAATGGAAATTAAATGAAAATTAAACAAACATTAAACAAAAATTAAAAAAACAAACACTAAACAGTGCCTGACGTCGGGATTGAACCCGGGTCTCCGGCGCTGTGAGGCAGCAACTATCCGGGGTAGCGTAGGACTGGTGGATATGGGCTCTCGATGGGTCAACAGGGCCAGTGTGGGCCGAAGGGCCTGGTTTGCTCCCGTGTGATGGTGCCCTTGGCAGTGGGAGGCAGGGACGTGGCGTGGAGGGCCGGAGGTGTCGGTGGTGGGGATAGAAGGGGCCGAAGGGGCCGAGTGGCCTCTGTGTCGGGGATGGAGATTCGGCACACGCTGGGCTCCAGGACCCCCGTCACCGAGCCAGCCGTCATCTTGCACATGAAGATGCTCCTCTTGTCCCAGCGTACACTGTTGTGGTGCACCTCTCTCTGGGGCAGGGAAGGGGAGAGAGAGAGGAAGGGGGAGAGAGGGAGAGAGAGAAGAGGAGAGAGAGAGGGGGAGAGAGAGCGGGGAGGGGGAGGAAGGAGGAGAGGAGAGCGAGAAGAGGAGAGAGAGGTGGAGAGAGAGCAAGTTGGGGGAGAGAGAGAGAAGGGGGTGGGGGAGAGACAAGGGAGCACAGGGAAAGAAAGAAGGAGAGAGAGAGAGAGAGAGAGAGAGAGAGAGAGAGAGGAGAGAGAGAGAGAGAGAGAGAGAGAGAGAGAGAGAGAGAGCAATGGGGGAGGGAGCTGGGGGAAGAGAGGAAAGTGGAAAGAGAGAAGGGGAGAGAGGGGAGAGAGAGAAATGGTGGGGGGGAAGAGTGAGATTTTAAAAGCTGACAGGGAGAAGAGAGGGGGGAAGAGGAGGGTGAGAATGGGGCGGAGAAAATGTGGGCGGTGGGAGTGGGAAAGAAGTAACGAGATGATGTTGAGAATAGATTGCAGGCACGGATATCGCACCCACTGCCCTTTAGTGCCCCTCCCTCCCCCCCACCCTCCCCCCCCCCCCCACCCTCCCCCTCTCAACCCTCCCACCCCCACCCCACCCACCTCCGCTTCTCTCCTCCCCCCTCCCCCCCTTACATAGAAACATGCAAAATAGGTGCAGGAGGTGGCCATTCGGCCCTTGGAGCCAGCACCGCCATTCATTGTGATCATGGCTGATCGTCCCCAACCAATAACCCGTGCCTACCTTCTCCCCATAACCCTTGACTCCACTAGCCCCCAAAAGCTCGATCTAACTCTCTCTTAAATTCATCCAGTGACTTGGCCTCCACTGCCATCTGTGTCTGAGAAGCAACCTTCCAGGTTGAGGCAGGGACTATCCCGTCGTTTAAGAAACAGTTAGACAGGTACATGGATAGGATCAACTGATATTCTGTATATATATACAGAAATCAGTTGATCCTATCCATGTACCTGTCTAACTGTTTCTTAAACGACGGGATAGTCCCTGCCTCAACCTGATATATATATATATATATATATATATATATATATATATATATATATATATATATATATATATATATATATATATATATATATATATATATATTCTACATAATTGTGCATTCGTACCCTCACACAAAATGTGTGTGCATGAAAAACGAGGGCAGATTTCTGGATGGTGTCAAATTGGGAAAAGGGGAACTACAGCGGGATCTGTGGGGTCCTTATTCATCAGTCTATGAAAGTAGGCATGCAGGTACAGCAGGAAAAAAGCGAATGGCATGTTGGCCTTCATAACAAGAGGAGTCGAGTATAGGAGCAAAGAGGTCCTTCTGCAGTTGCACAGGGCGCTAGTGAGACCACACCTGGAGTATTGTGTGCCGTTTAGGTCCTCTAATTTGAGGAAAGACATTTTTGCTATTAAGGGAGTGCAGCGTAGGTTCACCAGGTTAAATCCCGGGATGGCTGGACTATCATACGCTGAGAGAATGGAGCGGCTGGGCTCGTGTACTCTGGAGTATAGAAGGATGAGAGGGTATCTCATTGAAACATATAAGATCATTAAGGGTTTGAACACGCTGGAGCTAGGAAACATGTTCCCGATGTTGGGGGAGTCCAGAACCAGGGGCCACACCGTTTATGAATAAGGTTTAAGCCATTTAGAACGGAGACGAGGAAACAGTTTTTCTCATAGAGAGTTGTGAGTCTGTGGAATCCTCTGCCTCAGAGGGCAGTGGGGGCCGGTTCTCCGGATACTTTCAAGAGAGAGTTAGATAGGGCTCTAGAAGATAGCGGAGTCAGGTGGTATGGGGAGAAGGCAGGAACGGGGTACTGATTGGGGATGATCAGCCATGATCACGTTGAATGGCGGTGCTGGCTCGAGGGGCCGAATGGCCTACTGCTGCACCTATTGTTTAATGATGCAAAATTGTCCCTAGTGTGTGTGTGTAGGATAGTGTTCGTGTGCGGGGATCGCCGGTTAGCACGGACTCGGTGGGCCGAAGGGGCTGTTTCCGCGCTGTATCTCTGAACTGGACTAAAGATGCATCGGCTGTCTGACAGCAGAAGGCCACAGGGCCAAACGCCTTTCAGTAAGGGTTGGCACCGCCATCTGGAGCGAGCAGGGTGAAGAAGGTACAAAGGTCTCTCCAGCGAGCGTCTGCTCAGCCTTTGAGCACAAGGTGATATCGGTAGCGGGCGTGTCGGCGAGACTTTGTACCAGCGTCTGAAGAGGCCTTGCAGAGAGAATGCCTGGCTTCTCTCTGCAAACAGCCCAGCCTTTCTTTTAACACCGGCAATCAAAATTTCAACACAGCACCCTGCCCGAGATAACCTGGCTACCAAAGCAAGGAGTGCCGTAAAAGCAGCCACGTCGGAAATTCATACATGTTATTAATATCCGTTGTACGTATTATTAATAATAAGACAGACACAAAAAGCCGGAGTAACTCAGCGGGAGAGGCAGCATCTCTGGAGAGAGGGAACGGGTGACGTTCCGCCCGGATCCTCAGTCTGAAGAAGGGTCTCGACCCGAAACGTCGCCCATTCCTTCTCCCCAGAGACGCTGCCTGTCCCGCTGAGTTACTCTAGCGTCTTATGTCTCTCTTGTACAAGAAGGAACTGCAGATGCTGGAAAATCGAAGATAGACAAAAATGCTGGAGAAACGCAGCGGGTCCGGCAGCATCTATGGAGCGAAGTAAATAGGCAACGTTTCGGGTCAGAAGAAGGGTCTCGGCCCAAAACGTCGCCCATTTCCTTCACGCCACAGATGCTGCCTCACCCGCTGAGTTTCTCCAGCATTTTTGTCCAGCATTTTGTGTCTCTCTTCACTGTTTCTCTTCATTCAATTCATGGAGTTAAAACGTTGACAACTGGTCACCACTACTTCATAGACAATAGACAATAGGTGCAGGAGTAGGCCATTCAGCCCTTCGAGCCAGGACCGCCATTGACTGTGATCACGGATGATCATCCCCAATCAGTACCCCGTTCCTGCCTTCTCCCCATATCCCCTGACTCCGCTATCTTTAACAGCCCTATCTAGCTCTCTCTTGAAAGTATCCGGAGAACCTGCCTCCAACGCCCTCTGAGGCAGAGAATTCCACAGACTCACAACTCTCTGTGTAAAAAGTGTTTTCTCGTCTCCGTTCTAAATGGCTTACCCCTTATTCTCAAACTGTGGCTCCTGGTTCTGGACTCCCCGAACATTGGGAACACGTTTCCTGCCTCTAGCGTGTCCAAACCCTTAATACTCTTATATGTTTCCCCTCTCATCCGTCTAAACTCCAGAGTATACAAGCCCAACCGCTCCATTCTCTCAGCATACGACAGTCCCACCATCCCGGGAATTAATCTTGTGAACCTACGCTGCACTCCCTCAATAGCAAGAATGACCTTCCTCAAACTAGGTGACCGAAACTGCACACGATACTCCAGGTGCGGTCTCGCTAGGGCCCTGTACACCTGCAGAATTACCTCGTTGCTCCTATACTCAACTCCTCTTGTTATTCTTGATTCAAAGTCGACTTGTTCAGTCTCATTGTCTGTGACTGGTTTTCACCTAGCCGACAGCTAACAACTGCTTGTTTCCTTTATCGTCCTTACTTTTCCCGGGGAGAAGGCAGGCACGGGTTCTTGATTTGGGATGATCAGCCATGATCACAATGAAAGGCGGTGCTGGCTCAAAGGGCCGAATGGCCTCCTCCTGCACCTATTTTCTATGTTTCTATGTTTTTCTGCATATCTCTCATCCATTTGTTCTATATCTACGTCACAGTCTATATCTCAGGTTTCCCTTGTCAATGGACAATAGGTGCAGGAGTAGGCCATTCACCCCTTCGAGCCAGCACCGCCATTCAATGTGATCATGGCCGATCATCCCCAATCAGTACCCTGTTCCTGCCTTCTCCCCATATCCCCTGACTCCGCTATCTTTAAGAGCCCTATCTAGCTCTCTCTTGAAAGCATCCAGAGAACCCGCCTCCACCACCCTCTGAGGAAGCGAATTCCACAGACACACCACTCGTGTGAAAAAGTGTTTCCTCGTCTCCGTTCTATATAGCTTATCCCTTTATTCTTAAACTGTGTCCCCTGGTTCTGGACTCCCCCAAGATCGGGAACATGTTTCCTGCCACAAAGCGTGTCCAAACCCTTCACAATCTTATGATTCAATAAGATTACCTCTCATCCTTCTAAACTCCAGAGCATACAAGCCCAGCCGCTCCATTCTCTCGGCATATGACAGTCCCGTCATCCCGGGAATTAACCTTGTAAACCTACGCTGCACTCCCAACAGGCAAAGTGCTTGGCGAACACTGGCCGTGCAGATATCGAGGTTGAAAATATTGGGAATGATCGCCTTTGCTCACTGCATTTCATCAACAGTAAGGCATTATTTGTGTTTTTTCTTGATTCCTTCGGTATCTAAAGCGTTTCAGAAGTGATATATCTGGCTGTAAAATGTTTTAATTGCCCATGGTTATGAAGTGGGTTTTTACATGCAAAAAGAAAACGCGTCCGAAGCAAAATTTACCTTTTTAAAAAATCTCCAGACCTACGAGTGGTGTGTGGAAACGTAAGTTTTCTATCATTATGCTGTTGAGATGTATATTTTGCCAAATAATAAAATGTCCTGACAGTTTAAACACCCACTCCCGTTCAATAGGACATTGTCAATTTGCTGAGGTTGATTATGTGCAATTAACAGCTAACAATTATGCCATTCCTTGGCTTGCATCTGAGTAATTCAAACCCCACGTATGGTTTGCGATTTTCTTTTAATGATAAATTTTGCTTCAGAGGCGTTTTCTTTTTATGTAAAAACCCACTTCAGAACCATGGGCGATTTTTAAATTTTACAGCCAGATTTATCACTTCTGAAACTTTTTAGATGCCAAAGGAATCAAGAAAAAACACAAATAATGCCTTACTGTTGATGAAATGCAGTGAGCAAAGGCCATAATTCCCAATATTTTCAATCTCGATATCTGCACGGCCAATGTTCGCGAAGCACTTTGCCTGTTGTCCCTTCAGCTCTCGCTTCTATCTAACATCATTTCTGCTCACATTCAGACTTCTGATGTAGGATAAATGTCTCTCACGCTTATCCCGATTTCCATAATTATTTACAGCGCAAGAATTGACAATTTTGGCGGGTTTTAACGCGCCCGCCAAGCAGGAAACAATGGTCAGTGCTTATCTACAGTTCATCGCGTGTACTCCAGTTGGCGTAGCGTAGCAACAGTATGGGTCAGGGGTCGTCACCCAACTGCCATGCAACCTCCCCATATGTGTGTCTGTGTGTGTAAGTCTGTGTGTGTGTGAGTCTGTGTGTATGTGAGTCTGTGTGTGTGTGAGCGTCTATGTGTGAGTGTCTATGTGTGTGTGTGTGTTAGAGAGAATCTGTGTGTGAGTCTGTGTGCGCGTATATATGTGTGTGAGTCTGTGTCTGTGTGTGAGTCTGTGTCTGTGTGTGTATGAGTCTGTGTGTGAGTCTGTGTGCGCGTATATGTGTGTGAGTCTGTGTCTGTGTGTGTGTGTGAGTCTGTGCCTGTGTGAGTCTGTGTGTGAGTCTGTGCCTGTGTAAGTGTGTGTGTGTGTGTGTGTTTGTGAGTCTGTGTCTGTGATTGTGTGTGTCTGTATGTGTGTGAGTCTGTGTGTTTATGAGTCTGTGTGTGAGTCTGTGTGTTTGTGTGTGTTTGTGTGTGTGTGTGTGTGTGTGTGTGTGTGTGTGTGTGTGTGTGTGTGTGTGTGTGTGTGTGTGTGTGTGTGTGTGTGTGTGTGTGTGTGTGTGTGTGTGTGTGTGTGTGTGAGGTGGAGGGTGTGTGTGATCAAAAATAACAAATAGGACAAATAAAATAGTCGTTCGTAGTTCAGAGCTTATTTGTTGTTTAATACCCTTATGGCTGTCAGGAAGAAGCTGTTCCTCAATGTGGATGTTACAGTTTTCAGTTTACAAAAGTCGGACATGACTCCAGAACTCGGGCAAAAGTCAGTCAGTCCACAAGCCGTGATTCAGTCTGTCAGTCCAGAAGCCATGAGTCAGCCAGTCAGTCCAGAGACCATGAGTTAGTCCCAAGGCAGTGAGTGAGTCCAGAGGCCATGAGTAAGCTGCTCACTGCCCCCCACTGATATCCCCCACCTCACGACGCTGCCCTCGCCTGGCTGTAGGATGCTCCCTGTCCTGAAGCCGCCCCCATCCCCCGCTGCAGGACGTTTGCCACCCACCCCGACAGCCCCCGCCTCAAAAAAATATTTTGCACAAATTCTTCAGTGAGTCCAGAGGATTGAGAATTACAACAGAACAAAGGAATTCTTTAATTTGCCACAACCAAGAAATGGAAGGATGCACCTTGATGATGACAATCCAGAATTGTTGCAGGAATTGCTGTATGATAGAACTGAACAACAGCAATTTGTTGAGGAGAATGGGTCTCTGCGGAATGCTGAGCAGAGAGCAGTGTATGCACTCAATTTAACAGAAGGTGAAGGCATTCCCCTTCAGCAGACCCAATTCCCCATTCAATCAAGTTTTGCTATGACGATCCATAACGCACAAGGACAAACAATGCAGAAGGTGTTGATCTACCTTAACAAAGCGGTATTTCAGCCTGGAAACCTATACGTGTCTCTTAGCCGAGGAAAAATGAAGTGAAATTTCAAAGTTTTCATGAAGGATGGAACATCGACCAAGAATGTTGTCATTAAAAGCGTGCTTCGTTGAATGATTACTTCTCAGATAAATTCTCAGATTTTCTTTGTTAAAATTTGTTCGCTGAATCACTCTATATTTCAATTGTCTCTTTTTAATCAACAGAAAAAAGACATAAATACACAGTGAGCAGCAACAAGAGACACAACAAGAAATAACTTAATAATTCTCATCTTTAACATTTAAATTGTTCTTATATTTTAAGAGTAATTCACATTTTAAACTTTAATAAATCATTTTTCCACTTTTCATGCCTGCGTGTTCTTCATCACAATGGGAACCTAATGGCAGGAATGGATGCTCTGTGGGAGAGCCACTATGAGTGCATTGTGGGAGGTTGGGGGGAGATGCACTGAAAGTGTGGGGGGAGGGGAAAAGCAAGGAGCAGAGTGGGAGGGTGAAGTGAGCACGGGTGACTGAGTGAACTGCCAGTGTACCAGGCACGAGTGACTGCACTGCCAGCTGACCAGCTGTCAGTGACTGAACTGCCAGCCCACCAGCCGTGAGTGACTGCACTGCCAGCCCACGAGCCATGTGTAAGTGAACTGCCAGCCCACCAGCCGTAAGTGACTGAACTGCCAGCCCACCAGCCGTGGGTGACTGCACTGCCAAGCCACGAGCCATGTGTAAGTGAACTGCCAGCCCACCAGCTGTAAGTGACTGAACTGCCAGCCTACCAGCTGTGAGTGACTGCACTGCCTTCCCACCAGCCGTGAGTGACTGCACTGCCTTCTCCCCAGCCGTGAGTGACTGCACTGCCAGCCCACCAGCCGTGAGTAAGTGAACTGCCAGCCCACCAGCCGTAGGTGACTGAACTGCCAGCCCAATAATCCATTCGGTCCACACTCTCCCCCTTCTCTCTCACAGAGTCTGTCACCTGTTTTGGGCAGAATGTCTGCCAGTTTCTCAGCTGCCAGCCTGCCAGGTCTGAGTGACTGTACTGCCAGGCCTCAGTGACTGAGCTGCCAGCCCAAGAATCCATTCGGCCCACAATGACTATACTAGTCCTCTGGAAACCAATACGTTCGGCCCATAACACCCATCCTAGCGCACCAGAAAGCCCCCCCCCCCCCCCCCACCCCACTGGCCAGCAATGTTGGAATATTGGAATAGTGGAACGGGTCCCACTTCGTCTAGTTAGGGATATTTTTTTACATATACCACCCATTTGTTTACATTTACCAAGCCTTGGAGTGTGGGGGGAAATCAAAGATCTCCGATAAAACCCACAGGATCACGGGGAGAACGTACAAAGTCCGTACAGACAGGATCGAACCCGGGTCTGTGAGGCGCTGCATTTGCTGTGAGGCAGCAACTCCACCGCTGCGGCACTGTGACAGTCACATTCAGCTGATCCACGTCAGTGAAATCATTTTGAACCAGGAAGTGGAGGATTTTAAATGGCTTCGAAACACCAGGTCGAGAGTTTAACCGAGGAGGTAGTTTGTTCCACCTGCCTGAATTTCTTCACCGATCCGGTGTCACTGCAGTGTCGGCACAACTTCTGCCGCTCCTGCATCACACAGAGTTGGGACAAGGAGGGGAGAAACTCCTGCCCGGAATGCAGAGAGGAGTTTACAGACCGCAGCCTCAGGGTGAATCGGGGCTTGGTTAGACTGTCTGAGAAAGCTCGAGCACTGAGCCTGAATCTCAAAGAGAAGGAAAGTAAACTTCACTGCGAGAATCATCAGGAAGAACTGAAGCTGTTTTGTGAAACGGACAAGAAGCTGATCTGTGTGATTTGTGCAGCTGCGCGGGAACACAAGACTCACAGCTTCATTCCGGTACATGAAGCAATTGAATTCTACAAGGTAAAACCAAATAAACTTCGATCATATAATTGTTGGAATAGATTAATCTTTCCTTAATTGCCTGACATGTTTTTCTCTGATCTGAAACCCAACCCCAGGAACAGGTGAAATCTTCTTTCAACTCTCTCACAGAAAAGAAATCAGAGATCCAGAAAATGGAGCAAGAACAGAAAGAGAGCATTTCTGGAGTTCAGGTGAGGCTTTGTACTATCGATTTAATTATTTTGTGTAGATTTGATCCCTGTGATGCGTGTAGTAATGGGCACCTCTACAGAGCTCAGTAGTCGAGGACCCGCGATATTGGGAGCGGCCGGGCAGCCAAGGACTTCACTCACTGGAGCGCAGGAGTCTGAAGAATGGTCTATTGCAGGTGCATAATATCACAAAATGTTAGGGTGAATACTCAGTCTTTTAACCTGAATAGGGCGTCGAGCATGCGAGGCATAGGTTTAAGGTGAGAGGGAACAGATATAATACGAACATTAAGGACAACTTTGATAGTGTGTATATGGAACGAGCTACCAGGGGAGGTAGTTGATTCAGGTACCATAACAATATTTAAAAGATATTTTAACGAATTCGTGGAGAGAAAATGTTAGCACCAGGTGGGCCAAATGCGGACAGGTGGAAATAGCGCAGATATGGGGCGTCTTGGTCGGTATCTCACACCCCTTGCTGTTTGACTCTATGAAGTCTGTCAGTCTAAGTGGTGATGCTGTCTGCGAGTTCTGGAGACCTGGTTCTGTCCAGTAAGGGTTAATGGACACATGAAATGGAATATGTTGCAGGGAATTGTACTGGGGAAATGGGAATGATAGGATTGTACATTACTTTCACCAAATATGTCAGAATTATTAACACAAGCTCTTGAATTGCCAAGGTAATGAAAGCTATGGATTAAATACAGGTGAATGGAATTAGTGTAGATACGTACAGAGTCCAGCATGGGCATGTTGATCTGAGTTGGATGATCAGCCATGATCATATTGAACGGCGGTGCAGGCTCGAAGGGCCGAATGGCCTGCTCCTGCACCTATTTTCTATGTTTCTATGTTTCTATGATCCAAAGGGCCTATTTCTGCACTTCAGGGCTCGAGATTCAGTAGCCAAATGTAATCATCCATGTTATGAGAAAACACAGCAGGATGACATAATATATTGATTTTAATTTTTCATTTGGACA
This sequence comes from Raja brachyura, assembly GCA_963514005.1. The sequence continues at coordinate 12,564 of CAUPSL010000488.1, forward strand.
GGAAGCGTCACACAACCTTCAGTCACAGACCACATCCCAGTTTGCTGAACTGCACCAGATTCTCACTGAGAAAGAGCAGCGCATACTCGGAGATATCCGGGAAGATGAGGCGAAGATTGTAAAAACAATGGAGAAAAATCTTCAAGAGATACAAAATAATCTAAATTCCATTCAGGAGGAACTCTCAAAGTTACAGGAACAGATAGACCACAAGGACGGCGTGATATTTCTGAAGGTGAGGGGTTACACTACAGTTTGGTGAAGTGAAAGTGCACAGTCACAAAATGGTGGGTTAGTTTTCTGAAATAAATACTGCATTTACCAGTAATTCAGTACTGGGTCAATGTTCCGTCTGTTCCATCTACTCCCCACATCCGACAAAAATGTCCCAAATTCCAGGAGTCCTCACATATTCATCCCACTTAAATTTAAATGTATTGCCTTCGGGCCACCCTGTGAGTTCCACGTTCTGTTTACTGCATTTCTTGTGAAAGTTATTAAAGGCCATCATACATTTCAGCTTTGATTTTTGGTCTCCCCACACGTAGTGATAAAATTTTCAACCCCCACCCATTTAAATCCACCGCTGATCTTAAAATATTCCATCCCATTATCTCTAACATCTTCTCCAGATAAAATCCCACGACCTGCCCGGTCTTACTTGTCAGTTGCATACTCGCAGTTATTTTCATCGACATTCCATATAACCATATAACCATATAACCATATAACCATATAACAATTACAGCACGGAAACAGGCCATCTCGGCCCTTCCAGTCCGTGCCGAACATTTATTTTTCCCTAGTCCCATCTACCTGCATTCAGACCATACCCCTCCATCCCCTTCCCGTCCATATACCTATCCACTTTACTTTTAAATGTTAAAATCGATCCTGCCTCCACCACTTCTGCTGGAAGATCATTCCACACAGCCACCACTCTCTGAGTAAAGAAGTTCCCCCTCATGTTACCCCTAAACTTCTGTCCCTTAATTCTCATGCCATGCCCTCTTGTTTGAATCTTCCCTACCCTCAATGGGAAAAGGTTATCCACGTCAACTCTGTCTATCCCTTTCATCATTTTAAAGACCTCAATCAAGTCCCCCCTTAACCTTCTGCGCTCCAAAGAATAAAGACCTAACTTGTTCAACCTTACTCTGTAACTTAGTTGCTGGAACCCATGCAACATTCTAGTAAATCTCCTCTGTACTCTCTCAATTTTGTTAACATCCTTCCTATAATTAGGCAACCAAAATTGTACACCATACTCCAGAATTGGTCTCACCAATGCCTTGTACAATTTTAACATTACTTCCCTGCTCCTATATTCAATGCTTTGATTTATAAAGGCCAGCACACCAAAAGCTTTCTTTACCACCCTATCTACATGCGATTCCACCTTCAGGGAACTATGCACAGTTATTCCTAGATCCTTCTGTTCCACAGCATTCCTCAATTCCCTACCATTTAACATGTACGTCCTATTTTGATTTGTCCTGCCAAGATGTAGCACCTCACACTTATCAGCATTAAACTCCATCTGCCATCTTTCAGCCCACTCTTCCAAGTGGCCCAAATCTCTCTGTAGACTTTGAAAATCTACTTCATTATCCACAACACCACCTATCGTAGTATCATCTGCATACTTACTTATCCAATTTTCCACTCCATCAACCAGATCATTGATGTACATGACAAACAACCTCCCAATGCTTTCCCCCGTATTCCATGTCTCTCCGACAATATCCACTTTCTGTCTGTGTGACAGCGGCAAATAGTTGGGAAATGGGAATTATCAGAGGGTTTTTTTGTAGCTATTTGGTGAAATACCCGCCGTCGGGATCATGACGATCCATCTCAGTCTATTGAGATGTGTGTCTTTTTTATTTCAGGAGGAAGCTGGTCGCAAGAGGAGGTAGGACATGCTTTTGACTGAAACAATGTATGTTTTTATAGTACAGCTCAAAAAAACAGCTAATGCTCAGTTTCTAACCAGCTGTTGAATATTTGCAGGATTAGTGATGAATCCAAACCAATGTTGGATGTAGATGGTTTGATGCCCACTGAAAAGTATGATCGCACTTTTTTCTACAACATGGCATTGAGAGAAACATCTGATATCATCAACCGAGGTAAAACTAATCCATATGCCATTGTTCTTTTTAAAGACATCTTTATGCAATACTTATATGTGAAGATTAATGGTATTCATGGATTCTGGGGAAAGCATCACAGGGACATAGAAATTAGGTGCAGGAGTAGGCCATTCGGCCCTTCGAGAGCGAAGTTTGTTTGCAGTTGAACAAATCCTTGTTCCTGGGAGAATGGGCTTGCTGTGCTGGGTGAAATTGCGTAGACTCGGCCTACGTGCACGAGAGTTCAGGTGTTTTAAAGGAGATCTCAGTCAAACACAAATTCCTTGCAGGGCTCAGTGGGCTGGATGCAAGAGGATGTTTCCCCTATCTGAGCGGTCTAGAGTCAGCGGAACCCCGTCTCAGAATGTGAGCTGGAACAATTAGGATAGAGATGAGACATTACTGCACGCAGAGATTGGGCAACCATTGGAATTCCCTGCACCGGTGGCTCCCGTTCCGGATAACCAGCGGAATCTCCTGCCCGCCTGAGAAGCACCGGGAAAGATATATGTTGTCCATCCGATGTGTTTGGAGTCAAACCCCGGTCAAGGTTTCAGTTGGCCGCCTGCCTGTGCCCGAGTCTCCCCCCGACCCCCGGGGACTCTCTGATTCTCTGCTTCTCCCCCCCAGTCTCCGTCACCCTGGATGTGGAAACAGTGCATCTGCAGCTCGAGGTGTCTGAGGATCGGAAGAGGGTGAGATGGACCGAGACCCAGAGGAGTCTCCCTGACACCGGGAAGAGGTTTACATTCTGGGAGTGTGTGCTGGGATCGGAGGGATTCACATCGGGGAGACATTACTGGGAGGTGGAGGTGGCGGGGAGTGAGTGGTGGAGTCTGGGAGTCGCCGCAGAGTCTGTGGAGAGGAAGGGACCGGTCACACCGACCCCGGAGACTGGAGTCTGGAGCATCGGGCGGCAGGGTCGCGAGCTTGTTGCAGATACCGACCCTCCATCCCGTCTCCCCGCACGTCCCATCCCCGGGAGGGTGGGAATTTATCTCAGTTACGAGTCCGGGACAGTTTCATTTTACGACGCGGACACCAAGTCCCATCTCCACACCTTCACTGGGAATAAATTCACGGAGAGACTTTATCCTTACTTCTGGACTTGCCATGAAAACTGGCTGAGAATCTGCTCCGGTTCCGCTCCGGGTGTGTAAAAGGGTCGGGTCCAGGGACCGGCATCAGGAGCGGGGCTCAGGGGCAGTGGGGCAGAAACCCGGTGGACAACAGGTCGGAGCTGAACGGCTCCCATTTAATCCCCAAATTCCGCGTCGTGAAACCCCAGTGAGCGCGGAAATAAAACCAGGGGGAATGTAAATGTGGGAAGAGTGAAATAAACAGCAACTGAAATCAGAGCTGTCTGTCGATCCGTTCATTTTCAATAACTGACTCTAGCATTTTCCCCACTACCGATGTTAGACTAACTGGTCTGTAATTCCCCGTTTTCTCTCTCCCTCCCTTTTTAAAAAGTGGAGTTACATTAGGTACCCTCCAATCCTCAGGAACTACTCCAGAATCTAAAGAGTTTTGAAAAATCATCACTAATGCATCCACTATTTCTGGGGCTACTTCTTTAAGTACTCTGGGATGCAGCCTATCTGGCCCTGGGGATTTATCGGCCTTTAATCCATTCAATTTACCTAACACCACTTCCCGGCTAATCTGGATTTCACTCAGTTCCACCATCTCATTTGACCCCTGGTCCCCTGCTATTGCCGGCAGTTTATATATGTCTTCCTTAGTGAAGACAGAACCAAAGTAGTTATTCAATTGGTCTGCCATGTCCTTGTTCCCCATGATCAATTCACCAGTTTCTGACTGCAAGGGACGTACAATTGGTTTTAACTAACCGTTTTCTCTTCACATATTTACAAAAAGATTGCAGTCCGTTTTTATGTTCCCTACCAGTTTTCTTACATAATCTAGTTTCCCTTTCCTAATTAAGCACATTGTCCTCCTCTGTTGGACTCTGAATTTCTCCCAGTCCTCTGGTAGGCTGCGTTTTCTGGCTAATTTGTATGCTTCATCTTTTGTTTTGATACTATCCCTGATTTACCTTGTTATCCACGGATGCACTACCTTCCCTGATTTATTATTTTGCCAAACTGGGATGAACAATTTTTGTAGTTCATCCATGCAGTCTTTAAATGCTTTCCATTGCATATCCACCGTCAACCCTTTAAGAATCACTTGCCAGTCTATCTTGGCCGATTCACGTCTCATACCCTCAAAGTTACCTTTCTTTAAGTTCAGAACCCTTGTTTCTGAATTAACAATGTCACTCTCCATCCTAATGAAGAACTCAACCATATTATGGCCACTCTTGCCCAAGGGGCCACGCAAACAAGACTGCTAACTAACCCTTCCTCATTACTCAGTACCCACTCTAGAATAGCCTGCTCTCTCGTTGATTCCTCTACATGTTGGTTTAGAAAAACTTCCCGCATACATTCCACTAAATCCTCTTCCTTAGCACCCCTGCCAATTTGATTCACCCAATATGTAGATTGAAGTCATCCATTATAACTGTTTTACCTTTGTTGCACGCATTTCTAATTTCATGTTTGATGCCATCCCCAACTCCACTACTACTGTTAGGTGGCCTGCACACAACTCCCAATGGCGTTTTCCACCCTTTAGTGTTTCGCAGCTCTAACCATATCTATTCCACATCCTGCAAGCTAATGTCTTTCCTTTCTATTGCGTTAATCTCCTCTCTGACCATCAACGCTACCCCACCTCCTTTTCCTTTCTGTCTATCCCTCCTGAATATTGAATATCCCTGGATGTTCAGCTCCCAGCCTTGGTCACCCTGGAGCCATGTCTCCGTGATCCCATCTATATCATATTCATTAATAACTATCTGCACATTCAACTCATCCACCTTATTACGAATGCTCCTTGCATTCCATTAGCTTTCTTCACTGCCTGCTGTACCTGTAAGGCAACTTTCAGTGACCGGTGTACAAGGACGGTCAGGTCTGGCTGCACCTTCCCCTTACCTAACCTAACCCCAGTGAGATAATAATCTTCCCCCCTTGTTTTTGCCACCAAGTGGATAACCTCACATTTATCTATATTATACTGCATCTGCCACGCATCTGCCCTCTCACTCAACCTGTCCAGGTCACCCTGCAACCTCCTAACATCCTCTTCACAGTTTACATTGCCACCCAGCTTTGCGTCATCTGCAAACTTGCTAGTGTTGCTTCTAATTCCCTCTTCCAAATCATTAATATATATGGTAAACAGTTGCGGCCCCAACACCGAGCCTTGCGGCACTCCACTCGCCACTGCCTGCCATTCTGCGAAGGACCCGTTCACTCCTACACTTTGCTTCCGGTCTGCCAACCAATTTTCTATCCATGTCAACACCCTACTCCCAATGTCATGTGCTCTAATTTTAGTCACTATTCTCCCGTGTAGGACCTTTTCAAAGGCTTTCTGAAAGTCTAGATACACTACATCCACTGGCACCCCTTCATCCATTTTACTTGTCACATCCTCAAAAAATTCCAGAAGATTACTCAAGCATGATTTCCCTTTCATAAATCCATGTTGACTTCGACTAATCCTTTTACTGCTATCCAAATGCCCCATTATTACCTCTTTAATAATTGACTCCAGCATCTTTCCCACCACCGAAGTCAGGCTAACTGGTCGGTAATTCCCCGTTTTCTCTCACGCTCCTTTCTTGAAAAGTGGGATAACATTAGCTATCCTCCAATCCACAGGAACTGATCTTGAATATATTGAACATTGGAAAATGATCACCAATGTGTCCCCTATTTCTAGAGCCACCTCCCTGAGGACGCTGGGATGCAGACCATCAGGCCCATGGGATTTATTATCCTTCAGTCCCATTAGCCTACCCAATACTATTTCTCGCCTAATGAAAATTTATTTCAGTTCCTCTACCACCTTAGATTCTCTGTCCTCCAGCACATCTTGGAGATTGTTTTGGTCTTCCTTAGTGAAGACAGATCCGAAGTACCTACTCAACTCTTCTGCCATTTCCTTGTTGCTCATAATAATTTCACCCATGTCAACCTTCAAGGGTGCTACTCTTTTTCCCTTAACATATCTAAAGAAGCTAAAGTCAACTGTGAGTCCCTTGAAGGTCCTTCTTTATATTCCTGGCCAACTTCCCTTCGTACTTCATCTTTTCAGCCCATATTGCCAGTTTTGTTTGCTTCTGTTGTCCTATGAAAGTTTCCCTATTCCTCTGGCTTCTGGCTAGTCCTTGCTGTGTTATCCCCTGCTATTTCCGGCAGATTATTTATGTCTTCCTTCGTGAAGACAGAACCAAAGTAGTTATTCAATTGGTCTGCCTTGTCCTTGTTCCCCATGATCAATTCACCTGTTTCTGACTGCAAGGGACCTACATTTGTTTTAACTAATCTCTTTCTCTTCACATATCTATAAATACTTTGCAGTCAGTTTTTATGTTCCCTGCCAGTTTTCTTTCATAATCTATTTTCCCTTTCCTAATTAAGACCTTGGTCCTCCTCTGCTGGATTCTGAATTTCTCCCTGTCCTCTGGTAGGCTGTTTTTTCTGGCTAGTTTGTATGCTTCATCTTTTGTTTTTATACTACCCCTGATTTTCCTTGTTATCCATGGATGCACTACCTTCCATGATTTATTCTTTTGCCAAACTGGGATGAACAATTTTTGTAGTTCATTCATACAGTCCTTAACTACCTTCCATTGCACATCCACTGTCAACCCTTTAAGAATCACTTGCCAGTCTATCTTGGTCTTTTGGGGAGATATATCGGTATTGATTGAAATAAATATAGGAGTTGCGGAGGAAAGATCGTCTTTATGCCATTCACTCTACCTATAAGGAAAATAGGAAGTGTTTTCCAAAATTGAATGAAGGCATATAGTTTAGTAATCAATGGTGGAAAATTTGTTTTAAATAGCGAGGAGTGTTTTCTAGTCATCGTAAACTCCGAGATCTAAACTTTTTGGTAACAATTCGGAAGGGAATTTTTTTTAGTTGAGAAGGGTCTTGAGCTTTTATTGACATAATTTCACTTTTATTCCAATCTATATTACTAAAAGTAAGATCTTGACCACTTTCTGTTGCGTGATTTCTGAAAGAACACCGCCACTTACGCCCATCATGTTTGGCCACTTCGCTCAAGAGTCCCCTTCTGGACCAGAGGATTTTTCCCATCGATGAATAATCAGAGTGTTATTAATGTTAAAAAAAATGTCCTCATTCTCTCTGGCGGCAGGGGGGGAGGGACTATAAAACCCGAAAGTGTTGTGCCTCACTCGGTCTCTGTGAGACAGAGGAAGCGAGAGGGTCATGGCTTTCTGAGCAGCGAATAACACTGAACGCACGTCTACTCGATGATGAGTCCCCTCGATGTGGTTGTAAAGTGTTTGCTAAATTGTCTTGGCTTTTCAAGAGTTTTTAGAAAATGTGTTAGTTATAAAGTGTGACTTCTGCTTCGTGGCAAGATGGCGCCGATGATGTCATTTCCAGTTAGCGGCAAGATGGCGCCGAGTGCGTCATTTCTGGTTCGTGGTATGATGACACTGACTACAGAAGGCATAGTGAAGACGTCGTTGAATAATTCAAGAGAGCTGACTGCTCTGTCTACGGTGTGTGTTTGTCGGACGTTATTTAAAGCACGTTTTTGCTTCAGCAGCAGCAGCCGCTACAGGAGGCTTCAAACGTTTGAATCATTCGGTTTACACACTGTATGTTCACTGTATGTGTGTGAGTCTGTGTGTGTACGTGTGCATCTGTGTGTGTGAGTGTGAGTGTGTGTGTGTCTGTGTGTGAGTCAGTGTGTGAGTCTCTGTGTGTGTGTGAGTGAGTCTGTGTGTGTGAGTGTTTGTGCCCGTGTGTCTGTGTGTGTGTGTTTGCATGTATGAGTGTGTCTGTTAGTGAGTGTTTGTGTGAGTGAGTCTGTGTGTGAGTGTGTGTGTCTGTGTGAGTGGGTCTGTGTGGCTGTGTGAGAGTTAGTCTGTGTGTGAGTGAGTCTGTGTGTGTGAGTGTGTGTCTGAGAGTCTCTGTGTGAGTATAGGGGGTTGCACCGGGTCAAAGGCCTTGACGCACAGAGCTGCTCAATCCATCTGGAAGACATCGCAGCTTCTGGCTTATGTTGTTAATACATGAAACTTTCCTACCTGTTAAAAACTTTCATACTTTCCTACCTGTTAAAAACCGCCAAAATGGTGAAATTTTGCGCTGTAAATAATTGTGGAAGTCGGGGTAATCGTGAGAGAAATCTATCCTACTTCATAATTCCAAAAGTGAAGAGAAATTAAGGTAAAGAGAAGCGAGAGCTGAAGAGACAACAACAGCTAAAGTTCTTGGCAAACATTGCCCGTGCAGATATCGAGATTGAAAATATTGGGAATGATCGCCTTTGCTCACTGCATTTCAGAGAGTGCTTGGAGTATTCATAATAAGGTGGATGAGTTGAACGTGCAGATAGCTATTAATGATTATGATATAGTTGGGGTCACGGAGACATGGCTCCAGGGTGACCAAGGCTGGGAGCTGAACATTCAGGGATATTCAATATTCAGGAGGGATAGACAGAAAGGAAAAGGAGGTGGAGTAGCGTAGATGGTCAGAGAGGAGATTAAGGCAAAATAGTTATAATGGGTGACTTCAATCTACATATAGATTGGGTGAATCAAATTGGCAGGGGTGCAAAGGAAGAGAATTTTTTGGAATGTATGCGGGATAGTTATCTAAATCAACATGTAGAGGAATCAACGAGAGAGCAGGCTATTTTGGACTGGGTTTTGAGTAATGAGGAAGGGGTAGTTAGCAGTCTTGTTGTACGTGCTCCCTTGGGCAAGAGTGACCATAATATGGTTGAGTTCTTCATTAGGATGGAGAGTGACATTGTTAATTCAGAAACAATGGTTCTGAACTTAAAGAAAGGTAACATTGAGTGTATGAGACGTGAATTGGCCAATTAATTCTAAAAGGGTTGACGGTGGATATGCAATGGAAGACATTTAAAGACTGCATGGATGAAATACAAAAAATGTTCATCCCAGTTTGGCAAAAGAATAAATCAGGGAAGGTAGTGCATCCGTGGATAACAAGTGAAATCAGGGATAGTATCAAAGCAAAGGATGATGCGTACAAAGTAGCCAGAAAAAGCAGCATACCAGAGGACTGGGAGAAATTCAGAAACCAGCAGAGCAGGACAAAGGGCTTAATTAGGAAAGGAAAATAGATAATGAAAGAAAACTGGCAGGGAATATAAAAACTGACTGCAAAAGGTTTTATAGATATTAGTTAAAACAAATGTAGGTCCCTTGCACTCAGAAACGGGTGAGTTGATCATGGGGAACAAGGATATGGCGGACCAATTGAATAACTACTTTGGTTCCGTCTTCACTAAGGAAGACATAAATAATCTGCCAGAAATAGCAGGGTCAAAGGAGAAATTGAGTGAAATCCAGGTTAGTCGGGAAGTGGTGTTAGGTAAATTGAATGGATGAAAGGCCGATGAATCTCCAGGGCCAGATAGGCTGCCCCCCAGAGTACTTAAGGAAGTAGCTCCAGAAATAGTGGATGCATTAGTGATAATCTTTCAACACTCTTTAGATTCTGGAGTAGTTCCTGAAGATTGGGGGGTAGCAAACGTAATCCCTCTTTTTAAGAAGGGAGGGAGAGAAAAAACGGGGAATTATAGACCAGTTAGTCTAACATCGGTAGTGGGGAAACTGCTAGAGTCAGTTAAGATGGGATAGCAGCACATTTGGAAAGTCGTGAAATCATTGGACAAAGTCAGCATGGATTTACAAAAGGTAAATCATGACAGACGAATCTTATGAAATTTTTCGAGGATGTAACTAGTCGCGTGGATAAGGGAGAACCAGTGGATGTGGTGTATCTGGACTTCCAGACGGCCTTCGACAAGGTCCCACATAAGAGATTAGTATACAAACTTAAAGCAGACGGTATTGGGGGTTCAGTATTGATGTGGATGGAGAACTGGCTGGCAAACAGGAAGCAAAGAGTAGGAGCAAACGGATCCTTTTCACAATGGCAGGCAGTGACTAGTGGGGTACCACAAGGCTCAGTGCTGGGACCCCAGCTATTTACAATATATATTAATGATCTGGATAAGGGAATTGAAGGCAATATCTCCAAGTTTGTGGATGACACTAAGCTGGGGGTAGTGTTAGCTGTGAGGAGGATGCCAGGAGACTGCAAGGTGACTTGGATAGGCTGGGTGAGTGGGCAAATGTTTGGCAGATGCAGTATAATGTGGATAAATGTGAGGTTATCCACTTTGGTGGCAAAAACAGGAAACCAGACTATTATCTAAATGGTGGGCGATTAGGAAAAGCGGAGATGCAGCGTGACCTGGGTGTCATGGTACACCAGTCATTGAAAGTAGCCATACAGGTGCAGCAGGCAGTGAAGAAAGCCAATGGTATGTTAGCTTTCATAGCAAAAGGATTTGAGTATAGGAGCATGGAGGTTCTACTTCAATTGTACAGGGTCTTGGTGAGACCACACCTGGAGTATTGCGTATGGTTTTGGTCTCCAAATCTGAGGAAGGACATTATTGCCATAGAGGGAGTGCAGAGAAGGTTCACCAGATTGATTCCTGGGATGTCAGGACTGTCTTATGAAGAAAGACTGGATAGACTCGGTTTATACTCTCTAGAATTTAGGAGATTGAGAGGGAATCTTATAGAAACTTACACAATTCTTAAGGGGTTGGACAGGCTAGATGCAGGAAGATTGTTCCCGATGTTGGGGAAGTCCAGGACAAGGGGTCACAGCTTAAGGATAAGGGGGAAATCCTTTAAGACCGAGATGAGAAATACTTTTTTCACACAGAGAGTGGTGAGTCTCTGGAACTCTCTGCCACAGAAGGTAGTTGAGGCCAGTTCATTGGCTATATTTAAGAGGGAGTTAGATGTGGCCCTTGTGGCTAAGGGGATCAGAGGGTATGGAGAGAAGGCAGGTACGGGATACTGAGTTGGATGATCAGCCATAATCATGTTGAATGGCGGTGCAGGCTCGAAGGTCCGAATAGTCTACTCCTGCACCTTATTTCAATGTTTCTATGTTTTGTATGTGCTTGGTGAAGTCAAGGCGAGCCGCTGGGAGAGTACTTATGGAAGACCGCGGAAGTGTGGATAGAGGGGGCCGCCTAGCTCACCTACAGTCACTAACGGTGCGACCAGCGACTGCAGACTTGGTGTATGAAAGCACAGTGGCTGCTCCATTGGGGCAGAAAGCCACCAAAAAGTCTACACGGCCCGTGGACTCTGACGAGTCGGGCCGGGAGGGTCCCCTCCGGGAATGGATAACGTCTTGGGACAGTTATCGAAAATGGAGATCCTAATGGCGAGCATGTTCCATCTAGATGCACTGCAACAGGAAGAGTTGTGTCAGTGCCGGCCTCTTGGAGAGTCTGCGCCAGCGGCACCTGGGACAGGGCTGCTTAACGTCTCCCTCTTGGAGGAGGCGAGCGTGCGTCAGTGTTATTTTGATGCCGAGTCTGAGGGTATAGCCATGGAGCACACCCCAAGGAATGAAGTGCATGAGTCAGAGGTACCATCCCTGGCAGCAAGATTTGCCATCCCAACAGACTCAGGAGAACCGCTGGGTGAAGAGTTGGCTGCAAGTATTAGCTGTCTGGCTTCACACCAGCTTCAGGAGATCACTATCGATGAAACAGACAAAAGGTATGAGACACCGGCGAATTGTGTCCTACTCAAAGTGCCGGCTGTGAACCACGCCACATGGGTGTAAAGAACATGTACGCACACAGATAATTCTTTACTACAACTTTATTAATTAAACACACACATCACTGCCCTAGCTGTACGTGGTCTGTCACGATCACTAGAGAGAGAGCTCGGGGTGGGAAGGTCACAGTTATACTCGATTATAGGGGAGTGGTTAGCAAGGGCTACGTCACTACTGTTAAAGGTGTATACACATATCATCTAAATCCTCCCTCTACAAAAACAAAATAAAGAACAGTGACAAGCGACCACGTCTCATGCGCTAAGGGAGAGGAAACATCAGTAATGCAGGAACACAGAATCACACATAATCGCCATAACGGTCCGGCAGCTTGACAAGGCGACCAGACCGGGTCCGAACCTTGCCATCACATCCTCCCCCAATGGGAACGAGAGGGACTGGCGCAGGTGGGGAGCCCTTAACAGGCGAACCCCGGGGCGACGAATGCGGTGGAGAGGATGGAGAGGGGGGAGATGAGAAGGCCGGAGAACCAGGGACCACAGCGGGAAGAACCACCGGGGAAGGCCGAGGGTGAGGAGAACTGGGCAAGGCGGGCACGGGACATGGCGGCATAGTCGGCACAGGGGGAGCATACGGAGCAGCCGGAGGGGGACGAGGCTCATTCACAAGCCGGAGGTGCTGACGAGACCTGCGGTAGATCGTGCCTTCATGGTTGACCAGGTAGGAACGAGGTGATCCGGCAGAACCGACAACAATGGCGAGTCTGGGATGGCCGGAGGCAGACCGCAGACTGGTCTCCAATTGGAGGCGTGGGTTCGAATCCCACTTCTGACACCATGTAAAGAACATGTACGTACACAGAGAATTTCATTTCGGAGTCACGTGAGTGACTTCGTGAAGAGCCCGCCGGCGCGCATGCTCGACATATCGTCGTACCGCGTTGCTGCGACGGCTGACGGAGGAGCGTGCTCCTCGCCAGCCCTTCATAAGGGAACCACGCAGGTAAGTATGCTACCTTAAGTTGGTGGTTCTTGTTGTGTTTGCTTCACAGCAAGAACATGGATGGGAGTTTAAGAGGCCGGAGTTCGAGGAGAAATCGCCGGCCAGCAGTTCCGGAGCGAGAGTTGTCGGGGGTACCTGCAACGCAGACCGGAACGAGGGCGGAGATGTCGGTGAGCTCTGTTTTTTCAGGTCCGGACCCGCCCGCACACCACAGCTCGGAGGAGTTCGACGAGGAGGAGTGTGGTGTGCCGCCAGAGCAGGACGACCCTGCCGTGGCAGTCAGGTCGTCAGCAGGCTTGCTGACGGCCTCGAGCAGAAGGGTCCGTGCGGCTGCCCAAAAGCCTAACCCTGTCGGGGCTAAGGCTCTGCCTGTCGCCAAGGAGCGGTCAGGTTCTAGGACGGGACCCGGGGCAGCTGTGAGGTCCAGCCGTCGCCCCCCAACTTCCGACGCCGGGACGAGTCAGTTGGGGGTCCCGTCACGGTCGCCGAGCCCCCCATGGATGGGTGGGCGTGACCATGCGTCGGCAAGGTCCACGACGTGGGCAGCTGGCAAGCCTGCACGGGCCCAAGGTATCCAGGCTTCGGCTGGTGCCGACACCATGCCGCATCTGTCCTTAGAGGCAACGGCTTCAGCTCCCGCTATACGGAGGCGGTTGAACACGCCCGTGCAGGAATCGCGCAGTTTCGCCTCGGCGGCTGTCGACGACAACTACCGGCACCGGCAGGGCCTCGACGAGGTGCGGGCCGATGACAGGAGCCCCGGCCAATTTTCAGAGCTGGAGGACTCCGACCACCTGAGTGTTCAGGGTGAAGGGCGTATTGACCGTTTCGAGCGGCTGCTGGAACGTCTCCTTCAACAACAACAGGCATCCAGCAGCGACAGGCACAGGGCTTCATCACCAGCTTCATACACCAGCCTGGAGCAGCAGGACGAGGAGGCAGTGGTCGATCCCATCCCACCCCCGCCTGAGTTACCGGCGGAGGACCTCCTCGATGTGGCCACCAAGTTTGCAGCCCCTCATTCCTTGGGGCTTCCTATCAATACAAAACTGGCAGCCACTGTGGACTTCCTAAATAATCACCAGCTTCAGGAGGAAGTTCTACTACAAGCCATGAGCCGTCACAAGGCTCCATCAAACTGCAACTCCCTCAACGTGCCTGTGGTCAATACGCCAATCTGGGGCAACATCAGTGCGGCTATCCGTCAGCAGGAACTAAAGATTCAGCGGATCCTGAAACTCCTCACGGCCGGGATTACTGCTTTTGTGCGGTCGGTCGACGGAGAGGAGCTTAATTTGGACCAGGAGGATGCTCTGGCGCTTCTATGCGCTACTCAAAATGAAATCAACGGCTTTCGGAAAAATAGCATCCGCCCAGCGCTCAACCCCAAATTTGCAGGGTTGTGCAAACCACCGCCGCCGCCGCCGCCCCGTCAGCTCTTTGGCGAAGACCTTGCCAAAAGGGTCAGAGAGCTTGATGAACAGGCCAAGACCGTGGGGCTCATGCGCTCTCAGAGTGCCCCCACGCCATCGAGCTCCAAAGCTCCGCTTGGCCGCTCACGAGGGTCTGCCAGCACGTCTACCAGGAATTACCCTCCAGCTCCAAACCGATATCAACCACCCCAACCACAGGGGTCTTTTTTTAGGACAGGCTCGGCAGAAGCCGAGATGGAAAATGAGGACGCCACGACCTCAAACCAACCCAGCATCTCTACGTCCACCCACTCGTGTCAGGGACCGCCGGTAACCACAGAGGTGAGGCGGTCTGGTTCTCTTTTTTCTCTTTGTTTAACCTCACATGTTGGTGGGCGTTTGCGGTTGTTTGCGGGTGCATGGGGTGATATTACCAGTGATGAGTATGTGTTACGGAATATTCAGGGCCATAGCATTGAGTTTATTAATGGGGTCATCCCTCCGTCTCAGCATAGACCGGGTCGTATGTTTAAACTAACGGCTGCGGAACAGTCCGTAGGCTATAAGGAAATTTTAAGGTTGGAACAGAAAGGGGTCATAGAGAAAACGGTTCATGAGCCCGTTGAATTTGTTTCCAATATTTTTACCCGACCTAAGAAAGATGGAGGCTGTAGAGTCATTATTGATCTGACCACTCTGAATAACTTTGTAACATATACTCATTTTAAAATGGACACGTTTGAAACGGCCAAATCATTGATCTCACAAGGGTGCTTTATGGCATGTATTGATTTACAGGATGCGTACTATACCGTACCCATGCAAAAATATTACAGAAGGTTCTTAAAATTTATCTGGTTGGACCAGCTGTGGCAATATAGGGCGTTGCCTAATGGGCTCACCACAGCCCCTCGATTATTTACTAAATTGGTGAAGCCAATTATGGCTTATTTAAGACAACGACATCATATCGTTATGGCCTATTTAGATGATATTTTAATTATCGGACACACCTTGGAATCAGCTCAACAAGGGGTTGCAGCTGCGGTCAATTTGTTCCAACAGCTTGGGTTCATTGTTCATCCAGAAAAATCTAAGTTCTGCCCCACCCAGGCAATTAATTATCTGGGGTTCCAGGTGAATTCCATTAGCATGAGAGTCACCATACCAATTAACAAAATTGAGGAGGTAACACAGGTGTGTACAGATTTACTCAATACTCGTATACCATCGATTCGTCACACAGCTACTGTCATTGGCAAGATTGTGGCTTTGTTTCCGGCAGCCCGGTATGGACCTCTGCATTATCAAAACTTGCAGAGAGCCAAGATTGCTGCGCTGCGACGGCATGCTGGTCATTATGATCGATCAATGCAGCTGCCGCCTGCAGCATTGGATGAGTTACGATGGTGGGTTTGCCACATTAGTAACTCGTTTAAAACTATTATTGAGGCGAAACCGATGATATACTTACAAACTGATGCGAGCTCTGATGGCTGGGGAGCTACGAATCAACATTCTAGTTGTGGGGGCCGATGGGATACCCTTGAGAATACAATGTTGGTATCACAAGGGATCAACTATTTGGAGCTGCTTGCAGCGTTTCACGGACTTCGTGCATATTGTTCCAAGATCTTTGGAGCACATGTCCGGCTCCAAATAGACAACACCACAGCGGTGGCGTATTTAAATCACATGGGCGGTACCAGGTCAGTTTCATGTGATAAATTGGCTAATTCAATTTGGCTCTGGTGTGTCAAGAGAGACATTTGGATTTCAGCCACCTATTTGCCAGGTGAGCTTAATTTTGTGGCGGACGCCAGGTCACGCAAGTTCAATGATAATATTGAATGGATGGTACATCCTGAAATTTTTGCAAAAATCACAGCCAAATTTGGGAAACCGGACATTGACCTTTTTGCGTCCCAGTTGAACCATCAGGTACCAACCTACGTCTCGTGGGAACCAGATCCTGGGGCTATAGCGTTAGATGCATTCTCGCTAGACTGGGGGAATTGCTTTTTCTATGCATTCCCTCCGTTTTGCCTCATCAGTCGGGTATTACGAAAAATTCAGATGGATGGTGCCAAGGGCATCCTTATCATACCCGACTGGCCTACACAGCCGTGGTATCCGATGGTCTTTGACACGCTCAGTGAACCTTGGGTCCGTTTGCAGGGTAGCCCAGAATTAGTTACTCACCCTGTTTCAGGGGAGCCACATCCCTGCCATGGCTATTTAAATTTGTTGGCTTGCAGATTCTGAATCGGCCTTTAGTTGGATACGCCCTTTCTACCCGGACCATGGATACCATTGCAGCGTCGTGCCGAGAGTCTACAAGGCGAAGATACCGCTCTCACATCAGGAAGTGGGAAGCCTTCTGCAACCGCTCTCGCATCACGTACGATGCCGTGACTATAACCGACGTCCTGGAATTCCTCGCGGGGTTGCACCATGATGAACACTTAAGCTACAGTGCCATCAACAGCGCCAGGAGCGCTCTATCATTCTACCTCAATATTGAGGTGGGATCCAACAAGCTAGTGTCCAGGCTCATGCGGGGTATTTTCAATACGAATCCGCCTACACCACGCTACAATATCACCTGGGATGTCAGGGTAGTTTTAGCTCTGCTCAGGACGTGGTCCCCCATGGAAGGGCTCCAGCTGGACAAACTCACCATGAAGCTGGTGATGTTACTAGCGCTGACTTCAGCACAGAGGGTACAGACACTCCATAAACTACGTGTCGACAGAATGATGTCTACCCCCACAGAAGTAGTTTTCTTTGTTGACGAGCTACTAAAGCAGCAGAGACCTGGGTGCACAGGGCTGCAGCTGAAGTTCCCGGCATACCCCGCAGATGCTAGGCTATGTTTAGCCTCCCACATCCGTTACTACGTCAAGGTGACGGCAAGCATCAGAGGAAAGGAGAGATACCTGCTTGTCACTCATAAGAGACCTCACCATCGAGTGACAACACAGACGATATCCAGGTGGCTTCGAGTCGTCTTGGGTAAGTCAGGTATCAACACTAATGTGTTCAAATCTCATTCCACCAGGGCTGCATCGACGTCGGCGGCGAGGGTCATGGAGGTGCCCATGGACCATATTCTCGCCACAGCAGGATGGGCTAATGAAGCGGTGTTCCAGCGTTTCTACAACCGGCCCGTCGCTGCGCCTCTACAGTTCGCAGAAGCCGTACTAGATGCGGGGCAAGAACGTGGAGATGTCCCCGAATAAGGGGTTTTTGATTTGTTGTTAATAAATATGATTTGTTTTGCAGTATGGACTAGTCAGCACGTTATTCCTCCCATCCATCCCTGGTAGTGGTGTGACAGCATGGACGTGGTCCAGGGCGTGTCATCACAGAAGCTTTGAAGTCTTCACGAAGTCACTCACGTGACTCCGAAATGAAATAGTAAGATTGAACGAGAACTTACCAGTTCGAAGGTTGATCTTTATTTCATGAGGAGTCGAAGTGAGGGATTTCGTGCCCTCCTCGCCCAACCCTCAATCACCTTCATCTGGTAATCTTAGTCGTTTTCATTCTTACTATGTGAAGTCATTTCTTTTGATTGGTTTCTGTGATTCCACGCCGCTACTTTGAAGTATGTCGAGCATGCGCGCCGGCGGGCTCTTCACGAAATCCCTCACTTCGACTCCTCATGAAATAAAGATCAACCTTCGAACTGGTAAGTTCTCGTTCAATCTTACTATTCTTTACTACAACTTTATTAATTAAACACACACATCACTGCCCTAGCTGTACGTGATCTGTCACAATCACTAGCGAGAGAGCTAGGGGTGGGAAGGTCACAGTTATACTCGATTATAGGAGAGTGGTTAGCAAGGGCTATGTCACTACTGTTAAAGGTGTATACACATATCATCTACAATGGGGTCATATGGGCATAGGAATAAGAGCTCAGGAAATTAGGCTTCAGAGGGTGCTGAAGCACCTCGCCTCAGGCATTACAGCATTCGCCAGATCGGTGAATGGAGGGCACTTGTCTGATGTACAGCAGGATGCCCTGGCCCTCATGTGTAATGCGCACTTCGAGATAAACTGTCTGAGGAAAAATGCCATCCGCCCCACCATCCGCCCCACCAAGTTCGCCGCTCTGTGCAAACCTAGTAATATTCAGCCACCAAATCTGCTGTTTGGTGAAGACCTCACACAAAGAGTCAAGGAACTGGACGATGAGGCAAAGACGGTCGGACATATTAAAGTACCGTTGAGTGCCAGAGCACTGCGGTGGCAGTATCCATATAAACGATATGCTGAAACCAGGCCAGGTCAAGGACCAAGCCAGCCATTCACCAATATGCGCTGCTGGTGCACGCTGACAGGGGCACGGGTGAACATGCCCTTTCCCAGAAACGGGGCAGAAAAACCCACCGGTAACCATGGAGGTAGGTGGGTCTGGTTCTTGTCGGAACATATTAAGTGGGAATCACCTACAAGTTGGAGGAAGATTACACTTGTTTCAGAAGGAATGGTATGGGATAACATCAGATTTGTTTATACCGCGTAGTATACAAGGATTTCGGATTGAATTCCTTCCCAATTTGTGTCCTCCCATACAGCATACCCCAAGTCGGACACTCATTTTCTCACAAAAAGAGAATTTGGAGGTACAAGCTGAAATAAAAAAAATATATGGAAAAGGGGTAATTGAGAAGATCCATTATCAAACTCACCAATTCGTGTCTAATATTTTTCCTAGGCCAAAGAAGGATGGGGGATGTCGAATTATCCTTGACTTGGCGAGCCTTAACCCTTTTGTGCAGTATAAACATTTAAAAATGGAAACATTTGTTACTGCCAAACAACTGATTTCCAGAGGATGTTTCATGATCTGAAAGATGCATGTTACTCAGTGCCCGATCATAGGGATCATCGGAGATATTTGAAATTTAGCTGGATGAGGCAATTATGGCAATTTAAAGCACTGCCTAATGGGTTAACCTCGGCACTTAGATTATTTACAAAACTGTTAAAACCAGTAATGGGCTACTCCGGGCTCAGGGCCATATTGTAATGGCTTATTTGGATGATA
This sequence comes from Raja brachyura, assembly GCA_963514005.1. The sequence continues at coordinate 31,897 of CAUPSL010000488.1, forward strand.
TCTTAATAATAGGAAAGACCCGGGGAAACAGCTGAATTATCAGTTTCAGTTGTTAAACTCATGTTTGAGAGATTGGGGTTCCTCATTCATCCACTTAAATCCAAATTGATACCAGTTAGAGTGATTGATTATTTGGGATTCATTTTTAACCCAACTCGTATGCTACTGACCTTGCCCTGGGGCAAGATATTAAATGTAATTGAAGGCCGTAACAAGCTCATGAAAGAGCAACAACCTTCAATTAGACAGGTGCCCAGCCTGGTTGGCAAATTAGTGGCTGCCTTTGCAGCTGCACAGTATGGACCTTTGCATTACCAAAATTTACATTGTGCAAAGGAACAGACACTCAGAATACATGCAGGTCATTTCGACAGGCCCATGCAATTACCAGCTGAAGCCTTTGCTGAATTGCACTGGTGGATAATGAACGTCTAAAATTGCTCCAGCAAAATTCTGGTTGAGAAACCCTCAGTTGTTTTACAGACTGATGTTAATGCCTTAGGTTTGGGGTGCTACGGATACTATCTCTAGCTGTGGACTCAGATAGAATATGCATGAGGCATTTATGTTTCAATCACATGGAATTAATGATTTAGAGCTATTGGGAGCGTTTTATGGACTTGAAAATTATTGTACTACTATGAGTCACTTACATGTTCATCTTCAGATTGACAATACTACGGCAGTGGTGAATGTTAATCACATGGGTGGAATCAAGTCAGAATCTTGTGATAGATTGGCTAATCTTATTTAGCACTGGTGTATGACAAGAAATATTTGGGTTTCAGCTATCTACCTACCAGGTAGACTCAACATGGTGGCGGACACCAGGTCACGCAAATTCAATGACAATACAGAATGGATGTTGAATCGGGATGTATTTAATGATATTGTTGTTCGGTATGGAATGCCAGATTTCGATTTGTTTGCATCCAGACTCAATCACCAGTTACGTAAATATGTTTCATGGGAACCAGACCCAGAGGCAGTAGTGGTAGATGCATTCTTGCTATTCTGGGGTGGAATGTTTTTATATGCTTTTCCCCCATTTTCCCTCATCAGTCGGTGCTTGCTCAAGAAATGCTTACAATGAGCGATTACGTGCCCACCACTCCCAACCCTCATATCACAAAGGTCATCTGGTAATTCTAGGTTTATAATCTTACTATGTTACTTCAGTTACTGTTATCTGTGATTTCACACCGCTGCTTTGAAGATTGACGCTCATGCGGACTGGCGGGGTTCTTCACGTAATCGCTCATCGTAACTCCTCATAAAATAAAGATCAAACTTCAAACTGGTAAGTTCTCATTTAATCTTACTATTTTCTGTTTCTATATTTTTCTGCATGTCTCTCATCCATTTGTTCTGAATTTCTCTACATCACCATCTATATCTCAGGTTTCCCTTGTCAATAGACAATGGGTGCAGGAGTAGGCCATTCAGCCCTTCGAGCCAGCACCGCCATTCAATGTGATCATGGCTGATCATCCCCAATCAGTACCCCGTAACTGATTGTCCCCCCCGACTCTCAGCCTGAAGAAGGGTCTCAACCCGAAACGTCACCCCTTCCTCCTCTCCAGAGACGCTGCCTGTCCCGCTGAGTTACTCCAACTCTTTGTGTCCACACTCGTGAGTGTCCTCCCCCCACCCACCCCGTTCAAGACCCTGCATCGGAAGAAAATAAATCGACAATTCACACTTTTCTGTTGGATATCAAAATATATTAAGATCTGCATCCACCACTATTGTTACATACACAACACCAAATGTCAGCCCCAATCTATGCAAGTGTACAAAAGTACGTTTAGTTTGTTTTTGAAACTTTAACCTGAAAGGATTTTGCCTGATTCCGCAAATTGTCCCCAATGTGTGGGATAGTGTTTGGGCCTGTCCCACTTTCACGACCAAATTGATGACCTCTGCCGAGTTTGCCCTTGACTCGTACTCGCAGCATGGTCATCACGAGGTTCTCGAGGATGGACATCCTTGTGATTGAGGCAGTGCAGCGTAGATTCACGAGATTGATCCCTGGGATGGCGGGACTGTCATATGAGGAAAGATTGAAAAGACTAGGCTTGTATTCACTGGAGTTTAGAAGGATGAGGGGGGGGGTTTATAGAAACATATCAAATTATAAAAGGACTGGACAATCCAGATGCAGGTATAATGTTCCCAATGTTGAGCATGTCCAGAACCAGGGGCCAGAGTACTGGAATATAGGGGAGGCCATTTAAGACTGAGGTGAGAAAACCTTTTTCACCCATAGAGTTGTGAATTTGTGGAATTCCCTGCCACAGAGGGCAGTGGAGGCCAAATCACTGGATGGATTTAAGAGAGAGTTAGATCTAGGGGCTAGTGGAGTCAAGGGATATGGGGAGAAGACAGGCACGGGTTATTGATTGGGGACGATCAGCCATGATCACAATGAAGGGCCGAATTGCCTCCTCCTGCACCTATTTTCTATGTTTCTATGCCTTAGGTAGGTCGTAGCAGGTCGTAATGCTAGTCGAAGGTAGTCGTTGCATCGATGGCGCCATTTTTTCCAGTCTGATGAAAAATGTCCGCGAGTAAAAAAAGGTCGTGAAAGTAGAACAGGCCCTAGTTATTTTATCGACCCTCTCTGTGTAAATCGTCCCCCAGGGTTTTCCGGAGTGGGTGACAAAGTGGGATCACATAGAACGAGTGAAAACGGGGGTGGGGGGTGGGGGGGGACTGATGGGCCAAAGAGCCTGCGTCCGCGCTCTATCTCCCGACCAAACTAAATGCTGGCTGAATAATTGGATCTATCTTCAAACGGGGAATGAGCAACGACTGAGAAACAGTGCGAGGGGGCGGGGCTAGTACGGGCAAGGCGGGCCAAAGGGTCTCTTTCTGAGCCTCGGTGCGGTCGTACCGAGCAATGCCAGAATTTAATGCCCAACGTTATTGGCCAGTAAATTGAGGAAGAAATCATTCCCCCCCCCCCCCCCCCCCCACCCCGGTCATAAGATCCTAAGAAACAGACAATAGGTGCAGGAGTAGGCCATTTAGAACGGAGTTCAGGAAACACTTTTTCACACTGGGAGTTGTGAGTCTGTGAATTCTCTGCTTCAGAGGGCGGTGGAGGCCGGTTCTCTGGATGCTTTAAAGAGAGAGCTGGATAGGGCTCTTAAAGAAAGCGGAGTCAGGGGATATGGGGAGAAGGCAGGAACGGGGTACTAATTGTGGACGATCGGCCATGATCACATTGAATGGCGGTGCTGGCTCGAAGGGCCGAATGGTCTCCTCCTGCACCTATTTTCTATGTTCTATGTTTCTATGAATGGCGGTGCTGGCTGGAAGGGCCAAATGGCCTCATCCAGCACCTATTTTCTATGTTTCTATGAACGGCGGTGCTGGCTGGAAGGACTGAATGCCTCCTTCTGCACCTATTGTCTATTGTCTATAAGAAGGGTCCAGACCATACAAACATAGTCTCCTATCCATGTTGGCGTTTGCATCTCTCTGTAAATTGTCCCCTAGTGTGGTCGGGAGTGGATGAGATAGAGGGATGACATTGAACTTGTGTGAACGGGCGATCGCTGGTCGGCGCGGACCCGGTGTTGATTTCGCGCTGTGTGTCTCGACGAAACTAAATGTTGACCGAAAAATCGGATTAATCTTCGAACGGCGAATGAGCAGCGACTGGGAAACAGTGTGAAGACACTTGCAAGGGGGCTAGTACGGACAAGGCAGGGCTGAATGGCTGCTTTCCAGAGCTGCATCGTTGCAATAGACAATAGGTGCAGGAGGAGCCCATTCGGCCCTTCAAGCCAGCACCGCCATTCAATGTGATCACGACTGATAATCCCCAATCAGTACCCCGTTCCTGCCTTCACCCCATATCCCCTGACCCCGCTATCTTTGAGAGCACTATGTAGCTCTCTATTGAAAGTATCCAGAGAACCAGCCTCCACTGCCCTCTGAGGCAGATAATTCCACAGACTCACAACTCTCTGTGAGAAAAAGTGTTTCCTCGTCTCCGTTCTAAATGGCTTACCCCTTATTCTTAAACTGTGTGGCCCCTGGTTCTGGACTCCCCCAGCATCGGGAACATGTTTCCTGCCTCAAGCGTGTCCAAACCCTTAACAATCTTGTAAGTTTCAATGAGATCCCCTCTCATCCTTCTAAACTCCAGAGTGGACAAGCCCAGCCGCCCCATTCTCTCAACATGTGCGATTTTTCTCCAGAGATGCTGCCTGTTCCGTTGAGTTACTCCAGCAAGGATTGTGTCTCCACTCTGAAGACCCAGGTGGGATTTGAACTCTCCACTCTGGATTTGAAGGGACGGTACTGTGACTATTGCCCCTCCCCCACCCCACCCCCATGGATATTGGTCAGCTGTTGCCCCTCTACCCCTCTCGGCCAGCCCAAGGAGTAGAGGGGGCAAGAGGAACCCAATGATCCCTGCGTGGTGGGTCTCCATGGTCTACATGGGTTGGTGGGGACCAGAGGTGATGGCTTCCCGCTGATCTCTGTAGGGTTGGGGGTGGTCCTCTCTGGAGACCTTCCCAATGTTTTCCACCCTCCCCCGCCCCATCCAGTCCATCCGTGGTATTCCTCCTTCCGAGCGGCGCTCTTCCAGGATCATGGAGACGAAGGGCACAGTCCGATCCCACCGTGGCCCATCCTGACATCAGTGGCCATTGATTACCACAGGCATGTAGTCACTGACGGAGTGCCTGGAGATGGGGGATGGAGGAGTGGGATGGGGGATGGAGGGTGGGATGGGGGGGTTGGGGAATGGGATGGGGGATGGGAGATGGGGATGGGATGGGTGGATTGGGGCATGGGATGGGGGAATGAGGGGTGGGATAGGATGGGGGAATGGGGATGGGATGGGGGATGGGATGGGGGATGGGATGGGGGTGGGATGGAGGATGGCAGGTGGAATGGGGGAGGGGGGATTGGGATGGGATGGGGAGGGATGGAGGATGGGATGGAATGGGGGGGTGTGATGGGATGGGGATGGGATGGGGGTGGGATGGGAATGGGATGGGGGATGGGATGGAGGATGGGATGGAATGGGGGGATGGGGATGGGGGATGAGGATGGGATGGAGGGTGGGATGGGGGGGTGGGCAGAGAGGGATGGGATTGGGATGTGGGATAGGATGGGAATGGAATGGAGGATGGGATGGGGGATGGGATGAGGGAGGCAAGAGCAATGTTGAGTCAAGGCTTTTGAGTGCCGTCAAACGCTCATCGTACGTTAACCGATTTATTCCCAGGAAGAGAGAGAGTGAAGAGAGCGAGGAGAGAGAGAGAGAGAGAGGATGGAGAGCGAGAGACAAGGGAGGGAGAGAGAGGGGGGAGGGGGAGAGAGAAAGAGAAGAGAGTGCGAGAGAGGGAAGGAGAGGAGGAGGAGAGATGGGAGGGGTTGAGAGAGAGGAATGGAAGGAGGGATTGGGAGGGAGAGAGAGAGAGCGAGATGGGAAAGGGAAGGAGAGGGGAGGGGAGAGAGGGGGACTTACCTGTTGTTCAACTGCACGCCCCCGAACAAGGTTGTCCCATCTCGCCCTACGAACAGCTGTAGTCCACTGTCTACAAACACACCAATCACAGTCAGTAAACGTGGAGCGAGCCAAGACCTCCCCCTCCCTCTGCCCCAACCCTCGACCCCCCCCCCCCCCCTCCCTCCCCCAGCCTTCACAACACATGCCTCGCCAATATTCCCTCGAAGATGTTCCCACACACATTTAGCCACCAGCGCGCGGAGAAAAGGATTTCCATGGATTTTGAAATTCGGGGAAAATAAAATCTCGGCTATGAAATTTATCTGCTGTAAATGATGGCAAATAATTTTTACAGCTGTGATTTTTTAAAGATATTTGCGCATGGCATCTTATAAAAACATATAAAATTATAAAAGAACTGGACAGGCTAGATGCAGGAAAAATAGTATGTTGTCCTTCATAACAAGAGGATTTCAGTAGAGGTTCTTCTGCAGTTGTATAGGGCTCTGGTGAGACCACATCTGGAGTATTGTGTGCAGCTTTGGTCTCCTAATTTGAGGAAGGACATCCTTGAGAGGTCCTGAAAGGAGAATTTAGGGAGTTAGGAAGAGAGTTAAGGGGACGGACCGCAAAGGTAACAATCACAGGATTACTGCCTGTGCCACGCGACAGTGAGAGTAGGAATGGAGCAAGGTGGAGGATAAATGCGTGGCTGAAGGACTGGTGCAGAGGGCAGGGATTCAAGTTTCTGGATCATTGGGACCTCTTTTGGGGAAGGAGTGACCTCTATAAAAAGGACGGGTTGCACTTGAACCCGAGGGGGACCAGTATCCTGGCGGGGAAATTTGCAAAGGCGACTGGGGAGACTTTAAACTAGAACGGTTGGGGGGAGGGACTCAAATAGAGAAAGCAAGTAGACCGTGTGTGAGGCAGGAGGCAGAGAAGGGAAGCACTCAGACCCAACATGTAGGGGAGAAAGAAGAAAAAAATAATAAACAGAGAATAAGAGGTGGTGGGCTTCTTAAATTTGTGAGCAGAGAGAAAGAGGGGTATAAAATGAGGGTAGAAGCAATTGGTAGCAAGGTGAAAAGTAAAAATGCCAGGCAGACAAATCCAGGCAAAAATGAAAAAGGGCCACTTTTCAACATAATTGTATAAGGAGTAAGAGTGTTGTAAAAACAAGCCTGAAGCCTTTGTGTCTCAATCCAAGGAGCATTCATAGAAAAATAGAAACATAGAAAATAGGTGCAGGAGTAGGCCATTCGGCCCTTCAAGCCTGCACCGCCATTCAATATCATCTTGGCTGATCGTTCAACTCAGTATCCTGTACTCGTACCCCCTGATCCCTTTTGCCACAAGGGCCACATCTAACTCCCCCTTAAATATAGCCAATGAACTGGCCTCAACTACCTTCTGTGGCAGAGAATTCCACAGATTCACCACTTTCGTAATAAGGTGGATTAGTTGAAGGTGCAGTTAGCTATTCATGACTAAGATATAGTTGGGATCACAGAGACGTGGCTCCAGGTTGACCAAGGCTGGGAGCTGAACATCCAGGGATATTCAATATTCAGGAGGGATAGACAGAAAGGTAAAGGAGGTGGGGTAGCGTTGCTGGTTAGAGAGGAGATTAACGCAATAGAAAGGAAGGACATTAGCTTGGAGGATGTGGAATCGATATGGGTAGAGCTGCGAAACACTAAGGGGCAGAAAACACTATGGGGAGTTGTGTACAGGCCACCTAACAGTAGTAGTGAAGTTGGGGATGGCATCAAACAGGAAATTAGAAATGCGTGCAACAAAGATAAAACAATTATAATGGGTGACTTCAATCTACATATAGATTTGGTAAATCAAATTGGCAAGGGTGCTGAAGAAGAGGATTTCTTGGAATGTCTGCGGGATAGTTTTCTAAATCAAAATGTAGAGGAACCAACGAGAGAGCAGGCTATTCTAGACTGGGTATTGAGTAATGAGGAAGGGTTAGTTAGCAGCCTTTTTGTGCGTGGCCCCTTGGGCAAGAGTGACCATAATATGGTTGAGTTCTTCATTAGGATGGAGAGTGACATAATTAATTCAGAAACAAGGGTTCTGAACTTAAAGAAAGGCAACTTTGAAGGTATGAGACGTGTATTGGCCAAGATAGACTGGCAATTGATTCTTAAATGGTTGACAGTGGATGTGCAATGGAAGGCATTTAAAGACTGCTTGGATGAACTACAACAATTGTTCATCCCAGTTTGGCAAAAGAATAAATCAGGGAAGGTAGTGCATCTGTGGATAACAAGGGAAACATAGAAACATAGAAATTAGGTGCAGGAGTAGGCCATTCGGCCCTTCGAGCCTGCACACCCATTCAATATGATCATGGCTGATCATCCAACTCAGTATCCCGTACCTGCCTTCTCTCCATACCCTCTGATCCCCTTAGCCACAAGGGCCGCATCTAACTCCCTCTTAAATATAGCCAATGAACTGGCCTCAACTACCCTCTGTGGCAGAGAGTTCCAGAGACCCACCACTCTCTGAGTGAAAAAAATCCTTCTCATCTCGGTCCTAAAGAATTTCCCCCTTATCCTTAAGCTGTGATCCCTTGCCTGGACCTCCCCAACATCGGGAACAATCTTCCTACATCTAGCCTGTCCCTTAAGAATCTTGTAAGTTTCTATAAGATCACCTCTCAATCTCCTAAATTCTAGAGAGTATAAACCGAGTCTATGCAGTCTTTGTTCATAAGACAGTCCTGACATCCCAGGAATCAGTCTGGTGAACCTTCGCTGCACTCCCTCTATGGCAATAATGTCCTTCCTCAGATTTGGAGACCAGAACTGTACGCAATACTCCAGGTGTGGCCTCACCAAGACCCTATACAACTGAAGTAGAACCTCCCTGCTCCTATACTCAAATCCTTTTGCTTTGAAAGCTAACATACCATTCGCTTTCTTCACTGCCTGCTGTACCTGCATGCCTACTTTCAATGACTGGTGTACCATGACACCCAGGTCGCGCTGCAACTCCCCTTTTCCTAATCGGCCTCCAGTTAGATAATAGGAAATCAGGGATAGTATCAAAACAAAAGATGAGGCAAACAAATTAGCCAGAAAAAGCAGCCTACCAGACGACTGGGACTGAGAGAAGTAAGGGCTTAATTAGGAAAGGGAAAATAGATTATGAAAGAAAACTGGCAAGGAACATAAAAACTGACAGCAAATGTTTTTATAGATTTGTAAAGAGAAAAAGATTAGTTAAAGATGAACAAATATAGGTCCCTTGCAGTCAGAAACAGGTGAATTGATCATGGGAACAAGGACATGGCAGACCAATTGAATAACTACTTTGGTTCTGTCTTCAATAAGACATAAATAATCTGCCGGAAATACCAGGGGACCGGGGGTCAAATGAGATGGAGGAACTGAGTGAAATCCAGGTTAGCAGGGAAGTGGTGTTGGGTAAATTGAACGGATTAAAGACCGATAAATCCCCAGGGCCATACAGGCTGCATCCCAGAGTACTCAAGGAAGTTGCCACAGAAATAGTGGATGCATTAGTGATAATTTTTCAAAACTCTTTAGATTCTGGAGTAGTTCCTGAGGATTGGAGGGTAGCTAATGTAACCCCACTTTTAAAAAAAGGAGGGAGAGAGAAAACGGGGAATTACAGACCAGTTAGTCGGTACTGGGGAAACTGCTAGAGTCAGTTATTAAAGATGGGATAGCAGCACATTTGTAAAGTGGTGAAATCATTGGACAAAGTCAACATGGATTTACGAAAGGTAACTCGTGTCTGACAAATCTTATAGAATTTTTCGAGGATGTAACTATTAGAGTGGATAAGGGATAACCAGTGGATATGTTATGTCTGGACTTTCAGAAGGCTTTCGACAAGGTCCCACAAAATAGATTAGTATACAAACTTAAAGCACACGGTATTGGGGGTTCAGTACTGATGTGGATAGAGAACTGGCTGGCAGACAGGAAGCAAAGGGTAGGAGTAAACGGGTCCTTTTCACAATGGCAGGCAGTGACTAGTGGGGTACCCCAAGGCTCAGTGCCTTTACAATATATATTAATGATTTGGACGAGGGAATTGAATGCAACATCTCCAAGTTTGCGGATGACACGAAGCTGGGGGGCAGTGTTAGGTGTGAGGGGGATGCTAGGAGGCTGCAAGGTGACTTGGATAGGTTGGGTGAGTGGGCAAATGCATGGCAGATGCAGTATAATGTGGATAAATGTGAGGTTATCCACTGTGGTGGGAAAAACAGGAGGGTGGACTATTATCTGACTGGTAGCCGATTAGGAAAAGATGGAGATGCAACGAGACCTGGATGTCATGGTACACCAGTCATTGAAAGTAGGCATGCAGGTGCAGCAGGCAGTGAAGAAAGTGAATGTTATGTTAACATTCATAACAAAAAGATTTGAGTACAAGAGCAGGGAGGTTCTACTGCAGTTGTACAGGGTCTTGGTGAGACCACACCTGGAGTATTGCGTACAGTTTTGGTATCCAAATCGGAGGAAATACATTCTTGCCATCGAGGGGGACAGAGAAGGTTCGCCAGATTGATTTCTGGGATGTCAGGACTTTCATATGAGGAAAGGCTGGATAGACTCAGCTTGTACTCGCTAGAATTTAGAAGATTGAGGGGGGATCTTATAGTAATGTACAAAATTCTTAAGGGCTTGGACAGACTAGATGCAGGAAGATGTTGGAGAAGTCCAGAACAAGGGGTCATAGTTTAAGGATAAGGGGGAAGTCTTTTTGGATCGAGATGAGAAAAACATTTCGTCTCTGAGTCTCTGGAATTCTCTGCCACATACGGTAGTTGAGGCCAGTTCATTGGCTATATTTAAGAGGGAGTAAGATGTGGCCCTTGTGGCTAAAGGAATCAGGAGGTATGGAGATAAGGCAGGTACAGGATACTGAGTTGAATGATCAGCCATGATCATATTGAATTGCGCTGCAGGCTCGAAGGGCCGAATGGCCTACTCCTGCACCTATTTTCTATGTTTCTATGTGATTGAGGCAGTGCAGCGTAGGATCAAGAGTTTGATCCCTAGGATGGTGGGAATGTCATATGAGGAAAGATTGAAAAGACTAGGCTTGTATTCACTGGAGTTTAGAAGGATGAGGGGGGGATCTTATAGAACCATATAAAATTATAAAAGGACTAGAAAAGCTAGATGCAGGAAAAATGTTCCCAATGTTGGGGGAGTCCAGAACCAGGGGCCATACAGTTTTAGAATAAAGGGGAGGCCATTTGCGACTGAGGTGAGAAAAAACTTTTTCACCCAGAGAGTTGTGAATTTGTGGACTTCCCTGCCACAGGGAGCAGTGGAGGCCAAATCACAGGATGGATTTAAGAGAGAGTTAGATTGAGCTCTAGGGGCTAGTGGAATCAAGGGATATGGGGAGAAGGGAGGCACGGGTTATTGATTATGGATGACCAGCCATGATGGTTCAAAAAAGAGAGATATCTACAATATTTCTAGGAGGCATGGAGTAAATGAGGTGCTAGATGAGCATAAAGAATGTAAAAAGAATCTTAAGAAAGAAATAAGAAAAGCTAAAAGAAGATATGAGGTTGCTTTGGCAAGAAAGGTGAAAGTAAATCCAAAGGGTTTCTACAACTATATTAATAGCAAAAGGATAACGAGGGATAAAATTGGACCATTAGAGAGCCAGAATGGACAGCTATCTGCAGAGCCAAAAGAGATGGGGGAGATATTGAACAATTATTTTCGTCGGTATTCACCAAGGAGAAGGATATTTAACTCTGTGAGGTAAGAAAAAAAAGTAGAGTAGCAATGGAAACTATGAGATTCAAAGAGGAGGAAGTACTGACACTTGAAAAATATAAAAGTGGATAAGTCTCCAGGTCCTGACAGGATATTCCATAGGACATTGAGGGAAGTTAGTGTAGAAATAGCAGGGGCTATGACAGAAATATTTCAAATGTCATTAGAAACGGGAATAGTGCCGGAGGAGTGGCGTACTGCGCATGTTGTTCCATTGTTTAAAAAGGGTTCAAAGAATAAACCTAGCAATTATAGACCTGTTAGTTTGACGTCAGTGGTGGGCAAATTAATGGAAAGGATAATTAGAGATAATATATATAAGCATCTGGATAAACAGGGTCTGATCAAGAACAGTCAACATGGATTTGTGCCTGGAAGGTCATGTTTGACAAACCTTCTTGAATTTTTTGAAGAGGTTACTTGGGAAATTGATGAGGGTAAAGCAGTGGATGTTGTCTATATGGATTTCAGTAAGGCCTTTGACAAGGTTCCCCATGGAAGGTTGGTTAAGAAGGTTCAATCTTTGGGTGTTAATGGCAGAGCAGCAAGATGGATTCAACAGTGGCTGAATGGGAGATGCCAGAGAGTAATGGTGGATGGCTGTTTGTCAGGGTGGAAGCCGGTGACCAGTGGGGTGCCTCAGGGATCTGTGTTGGGTCCACTGTTGTTTGTCATGTACATCAATGACCTAGATGATGGGGTGGAAAATTGGATAAGTAAGTATGCAGATGATACTAAGATAGGTGGTGCTGTGGATAATGAAGTAGATTTTCAAAGTTTACAGAGAGATTTGGGACATTTGGAAGAGTGGGCTGAAAGATGGCAGATGGAGTTTAATGCTGATAAGTGTGAGGTGCTACATCTTGGCAGGACAAATCAAAATAGGACGTACATGGTAAATGGAAGGAAATTGAGGAATGCTGTGGAACAGAGGGATCTAGGAATAACTGTGCATAGTTCCCTGAAGGTGGAATCGCATGTAGATAGGGTGGTAAAGAAAGCTTTAGGTGTGCTGGCCTTTATAAATCAGAGCATTGAATATAGGAGTAGGGAAATAAAGTTAAAATTGTACAAGGCATTGGTGAGACCAATTCTGGAATATGGTGTACAATTTTGGTCGCCTAATTATAGGAAGGATGTCAACAAAATAGAGAGTACAGAGGAGATTTACTAGAATGTTGCCTGGGTTCCAGCAACTAAGTTACAGAGAAAGGTTGAACAAGTTAGGTCTTTATTGTTTCGAGCGCAGAAGGTTAAGGGGGGACTTGATTGGGGTCTTTAAAATGATGAAAGGGATAGACAGAGTTGACGTGGATAAGCTTTTCCCATTGAGGGTTGGGAAGATTCAAACAGGAGGGCATGACATGAGAATTAAGGTCAGAAGTTTAGGGATAACATGAGGGGGAACTTCTTTACTCAGAGAGTGGTGGCTGTGCGGAATGAGCTTCCAGCAGAAGTGGTGAAGGCAGGATCGACTTTTAACATTTAAAAGTAAAGTGGATAGGTATATGGACGGGAAGGGAATGGAGCGGTATGGTCTGAGTGCAGGTAGATGGGACTAGGGGAAAAAAAATGGTCGACACGGACTGTAAGGGCCGAGAAGGCCTGTTTCCGTGCTGTAATTGTTATGTGGTTATATTATTATATGGTTATGATCACAATGAATGGCGGTGCTGGCTCGAAGGGCTGAATGGCTTACTCCTGCACCTATCTTCTATGCTTCTGTGGCAATGAAGAAATTACTCAACACCTCCTTCCTAATGGAATGTCCTTTAATTCTGAGGCTGTGCCCACTAGTCCTAGACTCTCCCACTAGAGGAAACATCTCCACATCCACTCTCTCCAGGCCTTTCATTATTTGGTAACGTTTCAGTGAGGTCGCCCATACGGTTGCGAACTGTCCCGTATTAGCTGAGACATCCCGTATGGCCGTATGAATGGCAGTGCTGGCTCGAAGGGCCGAATGGCCTCCTCCTGCACCTATTTTCTATGTTTCTATGTACATTGGGCTAAATTGGTTCCGCCCTTGTCCCGTATTTGACTGCTGCTACTTGGATCGAGGGGACTGTCGGGTCGGAGCGTCACGTCCGGCCCCCGCCTCAATCGTCCCGATGTAGTGCGGCCCATGGAGTGCAGCATGGCCTCGCCCGTGGCCCCGTCGGTCGGTCGGCAGCCCGGCCAGCTGTCCGACCTTCGGACCTTCGCTGACCACCGACACCACCACGGCCTTCTCACGGCCGATCGTCGGTTCGTGAGTTGGACGGGGCGCCGGACTTTGCGCGCGGCCCCCGGGCCAAAACTCCTCAGCTGGCCCGCCGGCTGGGCTTTGTGTGCAGTCCAGCACCCGGGCCAACTCATCGTTCACCCAGCCACGGCCCAGTCGGTCAACGGATTGCCGTGGGGAATTTGTCCCGTATTTTGACCTCTCGTCCCATATGTGGGAGTGGGAAAAGTTGGAAACCCTGGACTCCCCCCACTCTTTCTTCTAACCTCCAGCGAGTACACCGGTCTGTGGCAATGAATTCCACAGATTCGCCGCCCCCTCTCCTCTCCGTCCCCGCCGGTTCCGTTCTCACCCCCACCCCCATCCCCTGCCTCCTACCCTCAGAGTTGCTGGTGTCGCTGAAGTCCTGCGTTTGCACGATCCGCTCCACAATGTCATCCGCGTTCACCCTGGTATCACTGATCCACGACGGCAAACTCTCCTGGGCCTCCATCTTCCTCCTGGAGAGAGAGAGGGAGGGAGAGAGAGATGGAGAGGGTGAGAGAGAGAGAGGGAGAGAGAGAGAGAGAGGGAGAGAGTGAGTTCAGAAGTTCTAGTAGAATATGGCCATTCGGCCCATCAAGTCCACACCACCATTCAATCGTGGCCGATCTATCTCTCCCTCCTAACCCCATTCTCCTCCCTTTTCCCCATAACCTCTGACACCCGTACTCATCAAGAATCTATCTATTTCTGCCTCTGGTCTCAACATGCCCCTGTACAACTGCAGGAGGACCTCCTTGCTCCCCACAGGACCCTAATGAGACCACACCTGGAGTATTGTGTGCAGTTTCGGTCTCCTAATTTGAGGAAGGACATTCTTGCTATTGAGGGAGTGCAGTGAAGGTTTACAAGGTTAATTCCCGGGATGGCGGGACTGTCATATGCTGAGAGAATGGAGCAGCTGGGCTTGTACACTCTGGAGTTTGGAAGGATGAGAGGGGATCTTACTGAAACATATAAGATTATTAAGGATTTGGACACGCTAGAGGCAGGAAACATGTTCCCGATGTTGGGGGAGTCCAGAACCAGGGGACACAGTTAAAAAAAAAGGGGTCAGCCATTTAAAACGGAGACGAGGAAACACGTTTTCACAGACAGTTGTGAGTCTGTGGAATTCTCAGCCTCCGAGGGCGGTGGAGGCCGGTTTTCTGGATGCTTTCAAGAGAGAGCTAGATAGGGCTCTTAAAGATAGCGGAGTCAGGGGATATGGGGAGAAGGCAGGAACGGGGTACTGACTGGGGATTATCAGCCTTGATCACATTGAATGGTGGTGCTGGCTGGAAGGGCCGAATGGTCTACTCCTGCACCCATTGTCTACTGTCACATCTCTCTGGGCGATGAAGGATTACGCGGTGGGGGTCCTTACCTCTGCAAGCGATCGGGGGGTCGGAAGGGACGAGGGGGCTTGTCGAAGGGCAGGTCTCGGACCCCGGCTTCCATCTCTGCGGCACTGCTGGGGCCTGAGGAGAGGCCGCTGCTGCTGGAGGAAAACTTCCGCCTGCGGGTCGGCTCGGATACACTCACGCCCCGCGCGTACTCCGAGCTGTAGCCTGCCGTCGGCGAGAAAACGGGGCAGTTAGCACGCATCAGAAGATTCTCACTGCACTGCCGTACGCGGAAGGTAAATTCCCATGATGGCGGGACTGTCGTATGCTGAGAGAATGGAGCGGATGGGCTTGTCTATATTACTAAAACTAAGACCTTGACCTTTTGTGATTTCCGAGAGAACGCCGACACTTACGGTCGGCATTTTTGGCCACCTCGCTCAGAGCCCCCCTCCCATCGATGAAAAATCAGAGAGATATTAACGTTTTAAAATATTTCGCCATTCTCTTTGCTGGCGGCAGGGGGGAGGGACTATAAAACCCGGAAGTTTTGCGGCTCACTCAGTCTCTGCCAGACGGAGGAAGCGAGAGGGTCTCGTTGCGAATAACGCTGAACACATGTCTACTCAACTGTCAGTGCCCTTAATGTGGTTCTAAAATGCTTGCAAAAAGTGTCTGTTGGTTCTAAAATGGTTGCAAAAAGGGTCTCTTTCGGTTCTAAAATGCTTTCAAAAAGTGCCTTTTGGTTTTAAAGTGCTTGCAAAAAGTGGCTTTTGAAATATATGTGGCTTTTGAAATAATGAATGGCTTTTGAAATGAATGTGGCTTTTGGACTGAATGTGGCTTTTGGACTGAATGTGGCTTTCGAAATAAACGTGGCTTTTGAGGTGTGGCTTTCGAAATAAATATGGCTTTGTAAATGTAGCTCTTGAAATGTGGCTTTTGAAAGAAATGTGGCTTTTGAAATGCCTTTTGAAATAAATGTAGCTTTTGAAACGTGGCTTTTGAAATAAATGTAGTTATTGAAATGCGCCTTTTGAAATGAATGTGGCTTTTGAAAGAAATGTGGCTTTTGAAAGAAATGTGGCTTTTGAAATAAGTGTGGCTTTTGAGGTGTGGCTGTTGAAATATACGTGGCTGATGAAATAAACATGGCTGTTCAAATAAACGTGGCTTTTGAAGTGTGGCTTTTGACATAAATGTGGCTTTTGAAAGTAATGTGGCTTTTGAAATAAATATGGCTTTTGTGGTGTGGCTTTTGAGATCTGGCTTTTGAAATAAATGTGGCTTTTGAAAGAAATGTGGCTTTTGAAATGTGGCTTTTAAGGTGTCACTTTTGAAACAAATGTGGCTTTTGAAACAAATATGGCTTTTGAAATGAATGTGCCTTTTGGACTGAATGTGCCTTTTGGACTGAATGTGGCTTTTGAAATAAATATGGCTTTTGAAAGAAATGTGGCTTTTGAGGTGTGGCTGTTGAAATAAATGTGGCTGTTGAAATAAACGTGGCTGTTGAAAAATACGTGGCTGTTGAAATAAACATGGCTGTTGGAATAATCGTGGCTTTTGAAATAAAAGTGGCTTGAAAGAAATGTGTCTTTTAGGTGAGGCTTTTGAAATGTGGCTTTTGAAGGAAATGCGGCTTTTGAAAGAAATGTGGCTTTGGAAATGAAGCTTTTGAAATTAATGTGCTTTTTAAAATGTGGCTTATGCAATGAATGTGGGTTTTGAAATGTGGCTTTTGAAATAAATGTGGCTTTTGAGGTGTGGCCTTTGAAATAAATGTGGCTTTTGAAAGAAATGTGGCTTTTGAGGTGTGACTTTTGAAATGTGGCTTTTGAAATAAATTTGGCTCTTGAACTAAATGTGACTTTTGAGGTGTGGCTTTTGAAACGTGGCTTTTGAAATAAGTGTAGCTTTTGAAATGTGGCTTTTGAAAGAAATGTGGCTTGTGAAATTAATGTGGCTTTTGAAATGAAATGTGGCTTTTGCAAGAAATGTGGCTTTTGCAAGAAATGTGGCTTTTGAAATGTGGCTTTTGAAATAAAGGTGGCTTTTGAAATGTGTCTTTTGCAACAGCTGTGCCGTTTGCAACAGCTGTGCCTTTTGCCCTGAAAGGAATAAACACTTTATTAGGTCCGACTGTGTTTACTGCAAAAGTCCCGCTCATTTTGTGATTTCCGCTTAGTGGACAGGTCACGCTGATTGCGTCATTTACGGAGAGTACAGAGGTCATGCTGAATGCAGAAGTGTTACTGACTGTGGAAGGCCCAAAGTGGAGACGCCGTGCTGAGCCGTTTGAGTTTTAAAAATGTTTTACTGCCAAATATATGGTGAGTGTGTCTGTGTGTCTTTGTGTGTGTGTGAGTGTATGCATGTGTCTGTGCGTGTGGGTCTGTCTGTACGTGTGTCTGTGCATGCGTCTTTCTGTGCATTCGTCTGTCTGTGCTTGCATATGTGTGAGTGTTTGTGTCTGTGTGAGTGTCTGTGGATGAGTGTGTGAGTGTCTGTATGTGTGTGTGTCTGTATATGAGTGTGTGTGTGTATGTGTGTGTGTCTGTGTGTGTGAGTGTTTGACTGTGTCTCTGTTAATGTGTGTCTGTCTGTGTGCCTGTATGTGTGTCTGTGAGTGTGTATCTGTGTGAGTGTGTGAGTATATTTGTGAATGTGTGTATGTGTGTCTTTATGTTTGTGTGTATTTCTGTGTGAGTGTGTCTGTGTGTGTGTCTGTCTGCATGTGTGTGAGTGTCTTTGGGTGTGTGTGTCTGTGTGAGTGTGAGTGAGTGAGTGAGTGAGTGTGAGTGAGTGAGTGAGTGAGTGAGTGAGTGTGTGTGTGTGTGTGTGTGTGTGTGTGTACTCTGCTTTAAATGCTGTGAAATTGGATTTGCTGGCCTGCACTCTGCTTGGAGTGCTATGAGGTCGGACTTTCTGCCTGCACTCTGCTTGGAGTGCTGTGAGGTTGGACTTGCTGCCTGCACTCCACGATGACTTTTGAGGGAAAATCTCAGATTTTCTTTGTTAAAATTTGACCGCTTAATCTCTCTATATTAAAATTGTTTTATATGTAAAATTGTCTTTTTTTTTATATCAACAGCAAAGTGTTATCAAGAGGCAGTGAGCAGCAGAACACAGCAAGAGACATAACAAGAAATAACTTAATAAATCTCATCTTTAACATTTAAATTGTTGTTATATTTTAAGTCATTCACATTTTAAACTTTAATAAATCTTTTTCCACTTGCCATGCCTGCGTGCTCTTCATCACAATAGTAACCTAATCGGCAGGAATGGTTGCGCTGTCGGAGAGCCACTAAGAGTGCACAGGGGGAGGGAGGTTGAGGGGAGTTTAACTGAATGTGTGTGGGGGAGGGGAATGGCATGGAGCAGAGTGGGGGGTGAAGGGAGGAGGGGTGACTGAGTGAACTGCCGCCACCAGCCGTGAGTGACTGGGTTGACAGCCCACCAGCAATGAGTAAGTGAACTGCCAGCCCACCAGCTGTAAGTGACTGAAGTGCAAGCCCACCAGCCATGACTTAGTGAACTGCCAGCCCACCAGCCATGACTCTCTGGACTGCAAGTCCAAAAATCCATTCAGTCCACAATGTCCATACTAGCCTCTGGAAACCAGTTCCTTCAGCGCACAACAGCCTGAGTGTCTGAGCTGCCTGACCTGAGTGACTGAGCTGCCTGGCCAGAGTAAACTGAGCTGCCTGGCCAGAGTGACTGATCTGCATGGTCAGAGAGACAGCTGCCAGCCCAATAATCCATTCGGCCCACAATGTCCATACTAGCCCTCTGGAGATACAGCACGGAAACAGGCCCTTCGGCCCACCGGGTCCCCGCCGACCAGCGATCCCAGCACACTAACACTATGCTACACCCACTAGGGACAATTTTTACATTTTCCAAGGCAATTAACCTACAAAACTGTACGTCTTTGGAGTGTGGGAGGAAACCAAAGATCTCGGAGAAAACCCACGCAGGTCACGGGGAGAACGTACAAACTCCGCGCAGACAGCACCCGTAGTCGGGATGGAACCCGGGTCTCCGGCGCTGCATTCGCTGTAACGCGGCTACTCTACCGAAGATCTCGGGTTTTCTTCCGATATCTCCGGTCTCCTCCCGCACTCTTTTACCCGGAGTGGGGGTAATCGAGGACCAGAGGGCACGGGCTTGAGGTGAAGGGGGGGGGAGAAAAGCCGGTATTCCGTTGCTTACCCGAGACCTTGGAGTGGAGGCTCCCGAAGCTGGAGCTGGAACTCCGGGTTCTCCGCCCGCCCGCAGTCTCATCCGGGGGGGTCCCCGTGTTGTCCGAGTCCTCGCACAGACCTGCAGGGGGCAGGAGGCAGAGGGGGGGAGGAGAAGGGGGCAGGGGGAGGCAAGGGGAGTGGGAGAGGGCAAGGAGAGAAGGGAAGCGGCAGGGGGAGCAGGGGAGAGGGGGGAATGGGGAGGGAGCAAGGGGCAGAGGGGGCAAGGAGAGAGGGGGCAATAAGCAGGGGGAGGGAGCAAGAGCCAGGGGGAGAAGGCATGCGGAGGGTGGAGGGACAAAGAGGAGAGAGGAGGAGGCAATAAGCAGGGGCAAGGGGAGAGGGGGGGCAGGGAGAGGGGGCAAGGGGGGGCAATGGGGAGGAGGGGGGGCAACAGTGTTGGGAGAAAGGTCCAAGTGGTTAGTACGACACATCGCGGGAAGAATGAGCGGGGGGGATGTGGGGGAGAGGAATGGGCAAAGGAAGAGAAAGAAGGGGGGAGAGAAAAGGAAGGGGGAGAAAGGGGAGTGACGGGGGGAGAAAGGGGAGAGAGAGGGGGGGAGAGAGAGAGCGAAGAGAGAGAGGGAAGACAGGGAATGGAGAGAGAGAGGGAAGAGTGAGATGGAAGAGCGAGAAGGGAGAGAGGGAAGAGGGGGAGAGGGAAGAGAGAGAGGAGAGAGAGGGGAGGCGAGCTGGAGGGGAATCTCACAGGGAAAGGGATAGTGTGTGACACACCCCCTCACCTGTCCCAGAATGTGGGGGGAAGGGATAGTGTGTGACACACCGCCTCACCTGTCCCAGAATGTGGGGGGAATGGATAGTGTGTGACACACCGCCTCACCTGTCCCAGAGTGTGGGGGGAAGGGATAGTGTGTGAGACACCACCTCACCTGTCCCAGGACATTGCTAAACTGATGCTCCCGTTACCTGAGCCCATGATGAGGGAGCGGCATTTCGGAAGCCGCAGGGAGTTTGGTCGGCGCAGGCTCTCCCTTGTCTTGCCGGCATCTCCCTTGCAGTCGGCTTCCAGCCTCGCCTCGCCTGCCGGCACGGAGCCCAGCTTGTTGGTCACTGGTGGCCTAGACAATAGACAATAGGTGCAGGAGTTGGCCATTCAGCCCTTCGAGCCAGCACTGCCATTTAATGTAATCATGGCTGATCATCCCCAATCAGTACCCCGTTCCTGCCTTCTCCCCGTATCCCCTGACTCCACTATCTTTAAGAGCCCTATCTAGCTCTCTCTTGAAAGCATCCAGAGAACCGTCCTCCACTGCCCTCTGAGGCAGAGAATTCCACAAACTCACATTTCTCTGTGCGAAAAAGTGTTTCCTCGTCTCCGTTCTAAATGGCTTACTCATTCTTAAACTGTGTGGCCCCTGGTTCTGGACTCCCACGACATCGGGAACATGTTTCCTGCCTCTAGCGTGTCCAAACCCTTAATAATCTTAAATGGTTCAATAAGATCCCCTCTCATCCTTCTAAACTCCAGAGTATACAAGCCCAGCTGCTCCATTCTCTCAGCATACAACAGTCCACATTTGCTGGGAATTAACCTTCTAAACCTACGCTGCACTCCCTCAATAGCAAGAATGTCTTTCCACAAATTAGGGAACGAAAACTGCACACAATACTCCAGGTGTGGTCTCACTAGGGCCCTATACTCAACTCCTCTTGTTATGAAGGCCAACATGCCATTCGCTTTCTTCACTGCCTGCTGTACCTGCATGCTTCCTTTCATTGACTGATGTACAAGGACCCTCAGATCCCGTTGTACTTCCCCTTTTCCCAACTTGATGCCATTTAGACAATAATCTGACTTTGTGTGACAAATGACACTAAATAATCAGGGCTCTCGCTTAATTTTTTTTTCCCTGTTGCAGCCGGGCAATCTAAGCATCTTTTTAAGTCGCCAAATGGCAGTTTAGGTGGTCATTTAAGACGGCTTGCATGACACATGCGATAATGTGCTCGGACGAAGTGCGTAGTTACCAGTCAGAATTATACTCAATGAAGCATTCACATATTATTTCTGCTTCAAATAAAGTCACAAACTAAACATATTCACCAATCAAGATATATACCACAATGACATGCAGCAAAATTACAATACAGTATCTCAACTCTTTATACACGTTGCAATGAATGCAATTTCTATTAACTCTTTCCACTTCCAAACAAAAATGTGGCTGGATTATTCAGCGTATGATCAACCTCGGTGAGACCAAGCGCAGGCTCAGCGATCGCTTCGCCCAACACCTCCACTCAGTTCGCAATAACCAACCTGATCTCCTGGTGGCTCAACACTTCAACTCCCGCTCCCATTCCCAATCCCTTTCTGTCCTGGGCCTCCTCCATGGCCAGAGTGAGTCCCACCACAAATTGGAGGAGCAGCACCTCATATTTCGCTTGGGCAGTTTACACCCCAGCGGTATGAACATTGACTTCTCCAATTTCAGGTAGTCCCTGCTTTCTCCCTCCTCCCAGCTCTCCCACAGCCCACTGTCTCCACCTCTTCCTTTCTTCTTCCCGCCCCCCCCCCCCCCACTCCCACATCTGAAGAAGGGTCTCGACCCGAAACGCCACCTATTCCTTCACTCCGTAGATGCTGCCTCACCCGCTGAGTTACTCCAGCATTTTGTGTCTACAATGATAAGGGAACAGGGTTCAAAGCCAGCAAAGTCTGATCAAAGATAGTCCGAGGGTCAATAGACAATAGGTGCAGGAGTAGGCCATTTGGCCCTTCAAGCCAGCACCGCCATTCAATGTGATCATGGCTGATCATCCCCAATCAGTACCCCGTTCCTGCCTTCTCCCCATATCCCCTGACTCTGCTATCTTTAAGAGCTCTATCTAGCTCTCTCTTGAAAGCATCCAGAGAACCAGCCTCAACCGCCCTCTGAGGCGGAGAATTCCACAGACTCACAACTCTCTGTATGAAAAAGTGTTTCCTCGTCTCCGTTCTAAATGGCTTACTCCGTTCCTGCCTTCTTACACAAGACAGGCCGGTCAGGAGAAAGGTCCTCACAGCAGAGAAAGCAGAACAGAGGAAGACACAAAATGCCGGAGTAACTCAGTGGGGGCGGGCGGTTCAAGGCAACATCTCCGGAGAGAAGGAACGGGCGGCGTTCCGGGTCACGAGGCCCAACTTCGGATCAGGGGCAACGTCAGAGATGAATGAGCGCACTCACGTTTTAAAGCAGGGGTCTCCCAGCAACAGCTGCATACTGATGGAGACCTGGGGGGTGCAGAGAGAGGGAGGGAGTAGCGACACAGGGGCGAAGAGAGGAGTGAGGGGGAGAGAGGGGCGAAGAGAGGAGAGAGGGGGAGAGGAGAGAAAGAGGGGAAGAAAGGATAGATGGGAGAGAGGGAGAGAAGGGAGAGAGTGGAGGGAGAGGGGAGAGATTGTGGAGAGAGGAGGAGTGAGAAGGGGAGAGAGAGGGGGAGAGAGAGAGGGAAGGAGAGAAAAGGGAAGAGAGGATAGAGGGGAGGGAGAGAGGGAGAGAGAAGTGAGAGGGCGGGGGGAGGGAGAGGGGAGGGAGTGAGAGGGGGAGAGGGAGAGAAAGAGAAAGAGAGGATAGAGGGGAGAGAGAAAGGGGGGAGAGGGGGTGGGGGAAAGAGAGGGAGAGAGAGAGAGAGGAAGGAAGAGAGGGGGAAAGGAGAGAAAAGGGAAGAGAGGATATAGTGGAGAGAGAAGGGAGAGAGGCGGTTGAGAGAGGGGGAGGATGAGAGAGGGGGAGTGATGGAAGAGGGTTGAGGGAGGGAGAGATAGAGAGAGGAGGGTGAGAGGGGAGGGAGAGGGAGGGGGCAGGGAAGGGGAGAGAAAATATACAAAGGGGGGAAAAGGATTGGGAGGGGAAAATTGAGAAATGATTGATCAGAAATGTAAAACAGTGCAAGCGCTGTAAAAACAATTGTTATAAAAACAGCGGCTTCATCATCCCAGTCTCTCTCCTCTCCTCTCTCCTCCCCTACCCGCCTCTCCTCCTCTTCTCTCCTCCCCTCCCCTCCCCTCCCCTCTGAACTCCTCTCCTCCCCTCTCCTCTCAACTCCTCCCCTCCCCTCTCTTCTATACTCCCCTCCCCTCCCTCCCCTCTCCTCCTCTTCTCTCCTCCCATCTGCTCTCCTCCCCTCCCCTCTCCTCTCCCAGTACCTTGAGAATGGAATTGTCCTGGCGGGTGTGCTTGGTGTCGTAGCCCTCTAGGAGGCAGCAGCGAGCAGTGGATCCACAGCCCGCAAACTCAGCCAGATTCAGGTCAACAAAGCCCAACTGGGGAGAGAGAGAGAAGGGGGGGGAGAGAATGGGTGAGAGAGAGAGAGGGGAGAGAGGGAGGGGAAGAAATGGGGAGAAGGGAGTGTAAGAGGGAGAGAGGTGGGGGAGGGGGGCGTTAATGGGGTTGAGGCTGAATTCAACAAGGATGCCCCGAGCTCACCTGGCGTTAAATGTAAATTGTCAATAGACAATAGGTGCAGGAGTAGGACATTTGGCCATTCGGGCCAGCACCGCCATTCAATGTGATCATCCCCAATCAGTACCCCGTTCCTGCCTTCTCCCCATATCCCCTGACTGCGCTATCTTTAAGAGCCCTATCTAGCTCTCTCTTGAAAGCATCAAGAGACCCGGCCTCCGAGGCAGAGAATTCCACAGACTCACCAATCTCTGTTTGCTCGTCTCCATTCTAAATGGCTTACCCCTTATCCTTAAACTGTGGCCCCTGGACTCTGGACTCCCCCAACATCGGGGACATGTTTCCTGCCTCTAGTGTGTCCAAACCCTTAATAATCTTATATGTTTCAATGAGATCCTTCTAAACAAGGATGAGATGAGATTATAAAAGCCCAGCTGCTCCATTCTCTCAGCATATGACAGTCTCGATATCCCGGGAATTAACCTTGTGAACCTATGCTGCACTCCCTCAATAGCAAGAATGTCCTTCCTCAAATTAGGGGACCAAAACTGCACACAATACTCCAGGTGTGGTCTCACTAGGGCCCTGTACAACTGCAGAAGGACCTCTTTGCTCCTATACTCGACTCTTGTTATGAAGGCCAACAAGCCAAAACTGCACACAATACTCCAGGTGTGGTCTCACTAGGGCCTTGTACAACTGCAGAAGGATATTTTTGCTCCTGTACTCAACTCCTCTTGTTATGAAGGCCAACATGCCGATCTTTGGGATGGACCTGGTGAATCCTACGCTGCACTCCCTCAACAGCAAGAATGTTGAGGGATAGTGTGTGTGGGATAGTGTTGGTGTGTGGGGATCGCTGGTCGGCGCGGGCTCGGTGGGCCGAAGGGCCTGTTTCTCTGCGCTGCATCTCTGAACAAAACAGGTCATGGAATCCCAATGAGTGGTCAAAGCAGACACCCCCAAACAGATTCTTACCTTCAAGAAAGATTTCCCTCCTTTGAGTTCCTGTCGAGAGAGAAATCTTCATTAAACACATATCGCCCAACTCTATATACAGTCACCAACTGTCCCAGATTAGCCGGGACATCCCGTATATTGGGCTACATTGGTTTTGCCCTTGTCCCGCATTAGAAATTTGCTGATGACACCAAGTTGGGTGGCAGTGTGAACTGTGAGGAGGATGCTATGAGAATGCAGGGTGACTTGGACAGGTTTGGGGAGTGGGCAGATGCATGGCAGATGAAGTTTAATGTGGATAAATGTGGTTATCCACTTTGGTAGCAAAAACAGGAAGGCAGATTACTCAGACAGATCTAAATGATGTCAAGTTGGGAAAAGGGGATGTACAGCGAGATCTGGCGGTTCTTGTACATGAGTCTATGAAAGTAAGCATGCAGATACAGCAGGCAGTGAAGACAGCGAATGGCATGTTGGCCTTTATAACAAGAGGAGCTGAGTATAGGAGCAAGGTCTATAACAAGAGGAGTTGAGTATAGGAGCAAAGAGGTCCTTCTGCATTTGTACAGGGCCCTAGTGAGACCACACCTGGAGTATTGTGGGCAGTTTTGGTCCCCTAATTTGAGGAAGGACATTCTTGCTATTGAGGGAGTGCAGCGTAGGTTCCGCACTGAATCTCTACGTGATGCTAACCTCAACTGACAGAAAAACGAACCAAAAAATAGCGAAGATTAAACGAAAATTAAATGAAAATTAAAGAAAAATTCAAGGAAAATTAAATGAAAACTGAACAAAAATTAAACGAAAATTAAAAGAAATTTAAATGAAAATTAAACAAAAATTAAACGAAAATTAAACAAAAATTAAACAAGAATTAAGCAAAAATTTGATGAAAATTAAATGAAAATTAAACAAAAATTAAACGAAAATTAAACAAAAATTAAATGAAAATCAAATGAAAATTAAACGAAAATCAAATGAAACTTAAACGTAAATTAAATGGAAATTAAATGAAAATTAAACATTAAACAAAAATTAAACGAGAATGAAACAAACACTAAACAGTGCCTGACGTTGGGATTGAACCCGGGTCTCTGGCGCTGTGAGGCAGCAACTCTCCCGGGTATCGTAGGACTGTTGGATATGAGCGCTCGATGGGTCAACAGGGCAGGGTGGGCCGAAGGACCTGGTTGGCTGCCGTGTGATGGGCCCCTTGGCAGTGGGAGGCAGGGACGTGGCGTGGAGGGCCGGAAGTGTCGAGGGTGGGGATAGAAGGGGCCGAAGGGGCCGAGTGGCCTCTGTGCCGACACTCACCTTGCGGATGGAGATTCGGCACACGCTGGGTTCCAGGACCCCCGTCACCGAGCCAGCCGTCATCTTGCACATGAAGATGCTCCTCTTGTCCCAGCGCACACTGTTGTGGTGCACCTCCTCTCTGGGGCAGGGAAGGGGAGAGAGAGAAGGGGAGAGAGATATACAAAATTGATACAAAAATTGTCCCTAGCGCGTGTGTGTAGGATAGTGTTCGTGTGCGGGGATCGCTGGCTAGCACGGACTCGGTGGGCCGAAGGGGCTGTTTCCGCGCTGTATCTCTGAACTGGACTAAAGATGCCTCGACTCTGTCTGACAGCAGAAGGCCACAGGGCCAAACGCCTTTCAGTGAGAGTTGGCACCGCCAGCTCGAGCGAACAGGGTGAAGAAGGTACAAAGGTCTCTCCAGCGAGCGTCTGCTGTGATATCGGCAGCGGGCGTGTCGGCGAGACTTTGTACCAGCGTTTGAAAGGGCCTTGCGGAGAGAATGCCTGGCTTCCACCTTGTGAATAAACAGCCCAGCCTTTCTTTTAACCCCGGCAATCAAAATTTCAACACACCACCCTGCCCGAGATAACCTGGATACCAAAGTAAGGAGTGCCGTAAAAACAGCCACGTCAGAAATTCATACATGTTATTAATATTAGTTTACGTATTATTAATAATAAGACAGACACAAAAAGCCGGAGTAACTCAGCGGGACAGGCAGCATCTCTGGAGAGAGGGAACGGGTGGCGTTTCGCCCGGATCCTCAGTCTGAAGAAGGGTCTTGACCCGAAATGTCGCCCATTCCTTCTCCCCAGAGACGCTGCCTGTCCCGCTGAGTTGCTCCGGCGTTTTATGTGTCTCTTGTACAAGAAGGAACTGCAGATGCTGGAAAATCGAAGGTAGACAAAAATGCTGGAGAAACCCAGCGGGTGCGGCAGCATCTATGGAGCGAAGTAAATAGGCAACGTTTCGGGTCAGAGGAAGGGTCTCGGCCCAATACGTCACCCATTTCCTTCACTCCACAGATGCTGCCTCACCCGCTGAGTTTCTCCAGCATTTTTGTCCAGCATTTTGTGTCTCTCTTCACTGTTTCTCTTCATTCAATTCATGGAGTTAAAACGTGGACAACTGGTCAAAACTACTTCATGGACAATAGACAATAGGTGCAGGAGGAGGCCATTTGGCCCTTCGAGCCAGCACCGCCAATCAGTGTGGGCATGGCTGATCATCCCCAATCAGTACCCCGTTCCTGCCTTCTCCCCATATCCCCTGACTCTGCTATCTTTAAGAGCCCTATCTAGCTCTCTCTTGAAAGTATCCAGAGAACCGGCCTCCACCGCCCTCTGAGGCAGAGAATCCCACAGACTCACAACCCCCGTGTGAAAACCCCCTGATCATCTCCGTTCTAAATGGCTTACCCCTTATTCTTAAACTATGTGGCCCCTGGCTCTGGACTCTCCCAACATCGGGAACATGTTTCCTGCCTCTAGCGTGTCCAAACCCTTAACAATCGTATATGTTTCAATGAGATCACCTCTCATCCTTCTAAACTCCAGAGTGTACAAGCCCAGCCGCTCCATTCTCTCAGCATATGACAGTCCCGCCATCCCGGTATTTAACCTGGTGAACCTACGCTGCACTCCCTCAATAGCAAGAATGCCCTTCCTCAAATTAGGGGACCAAAACTGCACACAATACTCCAGGTGTGGTCTCACTAGGGCGTACAGGTTTGCAGGTTAATTGGCTTGGTGTATGTGTAAAATTGTCCCATGCGCGTGTAGGATAGTGTTACTGTGCAGGGATCGCTGGTCGGCGCGGACTCGATGGGCCGAAGGGCCTGTTTCCACGCTGTATCTCTAAACTAAATTAACATTAGTTAAGAATTAAGAATCAGTTGGAAGGCGGATCCACCCGCCTTGCTCGCAGGTCAAAGATCGCCAGAGAACATTGGTGACAGCTTTGGAAACGCAATCAACCAGCAGGTAGGAATCTGATCCAAGTCACCTGGCAATGACTGCACTAAACAAACACGCTGCGCTCACTAATGCCTTCCATATATACTGACAACATCCAGCCCTTCACATCTACACTGGCTCACAGACAAATCCCAATCCACAACCCGTTTATCACTAGCCCATCAGTGTGTGTGTGTGGGTGTGTCTGTGTGTGCGTGTGTGTGTGTGCATGCGTGCATGTGTCTGTGTGTGTGTGTGTCTGTGTGTGTGTGTGTGTGTGTGTGTGTGTGTGTGTGTGCGCATGCGTGCGTGCGCATCTGTGTGTAGGGTGTGTGTGTGCGCGTGTGTGTGTGTGTGTATGTGTGTGTGTGTGTGTCTGTGTGTGTGCGTGTGTGTGTATGTGTGTGTGCCTGTGTGTGCGTGTGTGTATGTGTACGCATGCGTGCATGTGTGTGCGCATCTGTGTGTAGGGTGTGTGTGTGTGGACGTGTGTCTGTGTGTGTGCGCCTCTGTGTGTGTGTGTGTATATCTGTGTGCAGATTGTGTGTGTGTGTGTGTGAGCGTGCGTCTGTGTGTGTGTGTATTTGTGTTGTTATAGATGTGTAGGAAGGAACTGCAGGTGCTGGTTTAAACCAAAGATAGAGACAAAATCTCAGCGGGACAGATAGCATCTCTGTTGAGAAGGAATGGGCGACGTATCGGGTCAAGATCTTTCTTCAGACTGGGAGTCAGGGGAGAGGAAGATACAGTGGCTTGCAAAAGGTTTCATACCCCTTGAACTTTTCAGATTTTGTCACGTTACAACCACAAACGTAAATGTATTTTATTGGGATTTTATGTGATAGGCCAACACAAAGTGGTGCATAATTGTGAAGTGGAAGGAAAGTGATACATGGTTTACAAATTTTATTACAAATAAAAAACTGAAAAGTGTGGCGTGCAAAAAGTATTCTGCGTCGCTGAGTCAATACTTTGTAGAACCACCTTTCGCTGCAATTACAGCTGCAAGTCTTTTGGGGTATGTCTCTACCAGCTTTGCACATCTAGAGACTGAAATTTTTGCCCATTCTTCTTTGCAAAATAGCTCAAGCTCAGTCAGATTGGATGGAGAGCATCTGTGAACAGCAATTTTCAAGTCTTGCCAGAGATTCTCAATTGGATTTAGGTCTGGACTTTGACTGGGCCATTCTAACACATGAATATGCTTTGATCTAAACCATTCCATTGTAGCTCTGGCTGTATGTTTAGGGTCTTTGTCCTGCTGGAAGGTGAACCTTTGCCCCAGTCTCCAAGTCTTTTGCAGACTCTAACAGGTTTTCTTCCAAGATTGCCCTGTATTTGGGTCCATCCATCTTCCCATCAACTCTGACCAGCTTCCCTAACCATGCTGAAGAAAAGCATCCCCACAGCATGATGCTGCCACCAACCATGTTTCACAGTGGGGATGGCGTGTTCAGGGTGATGTGCAGTGTTAGTTTTCCGCCACACATAGCGTTTTGCATTTAGGCCAAAAACTTCAATTTTGGTCTCATCAGACCAGAGCACCTTCCTCCACATGTTTACTGCGTCCCCCACATGGCTTGTGGCAAACTGCAAACGGGACTTCTTATGGCTTTGTTTCAACAATAGCTTTCTTTGTGCCACTCTTCCACAAATGCTCGATTTGTGGAGTGCACGACCAATAGTTGGCCTGTGGACAGATTCTCCAACCTGAGCTGTGGATCTCTGCAGCTCCTCCAGAGTTACCATGGGCCTCTTGGCTGCTTCTCTGATCAATGCTCTCCTTGCCCGGCCTGTCAGTTTAGGTGGACGGCCATGTCCTTGGTAGGTTTGCAGTTGTGCCATACTCTTTCCATTTTCAGATGATGGATTGAACAGTGCTCCGTGAGATGTTCAAAGCTTGGGATATTTTTTAGAACCTAACCCTGCTTTAAACTTTTCCACAACTTTATCCCTGACATGTCTGGTGCGTTCCTTGGGCTTCATGATGCTGTTTGTTCACTAATGTTCTCTAACAATCCTCTGAGGCCTTCACAGAACAGCTGTATTTATACTGAGATTAGATTACACACAAGTGGACTCTATTTACTAAAAAGGTGACTTCTGAAGGCAATTGGTTGCACTGGATTTTATTTAGGGGTATCAGAGTAAAGGGGGCTGAATACTTTTGCACGCCACACTTTTCAGTTTTTTATTTGTAAAAAAATTTGAAAACCATGTATCATTTTCCTTCCACTTCACAATTATGCGCCACTTTGTGTTGCTCTATCACATAAAATCCCAATAAAATACATTTACGTTTGTGGTTGTAACGTGACAAAATGTGAAAAAGTTCAAGGGGTATGAAAACTTTTGCAAGCCACTGTAGGTAGATAAGGAAGTGATCCGTGTGACAAATAGGACAAAGTGGATGCAGATCGCGGAAAATGTAGAATATAGACAATAGACAATAGGTGCAGGAGTAGGCCATTCAGCCCTTCGAGCCAGCACTGCCATTCGATGTGAGCATGGCTGATCATTCACAATCAGTACCCCGTTCCTGCCTTCTCCCCATATCCCCTGACTCCACTATCTTTAAGTGCCCTATCTAGCTCTCTCTTGAAAGTATCCGGAGAACTGGCCTCCACCGCCCTCTGAGGCAGAGAATTCCACAGACTCACAACTCTCTGTGAAAAGTGTTTCCTTGTCTCCGTTCTAAATCGCTTACCCCTTATTCTTAAACTGTGTGGCCCCTGGTTCTGGACTCCCCCAATATGGGGAACATATTTCCTGCCTCTTTTAGCGTGTCCAAACCCTTAATAATCTTATATGTTTCAATACGATCCCCACTCATCCTTCTAAACTCCGGAGTATACAAGCCCAACCACTCCATTCTCTCAGCAAATGACAGTCCCGCCATCCCGGGAATTAACCTTGTAAACCTACGCTGCACTCCCGCAATAACAAGAATGTCCTTCCTCAAATTAGGGGACCAAAACTGCACACAATACTCCAGGTGTGGTCTCACTAGGGCCCTGTACAACTGCAGAAGGACCTCTTTGCTCCTATACTCATTGAATGGCGGAGCTGGTTCGAAGGGCCAAATGGTCTACCTCTGCACCTATTGTCTATTG